>JADRCD010222819.1:0-47846 GCA_019843815.1 Montemys delectorum
ATAACTGGAACGATCAAAGGCATGGATGTGGGCTTGTAAAGATTAAGGCCATAGATGACAGTGAAGATTGTAGTCTACCATTTGCACAATGAGAGAAAGGGCCCACACATTTTTATAGATTCCAATAAACCACAAGAAGGTGGCCACTGAGTGATCCCAACAACTATGAGGTAATGGTTATATTTTATATACAAGTGACAGGAAGATGAACTCATTTTTATTTATTGATTCAGGCAAGGCCATGTTACTAAGAACTTACTCTACAGTGGCCACTGCAGGTTTAATGTTAAGGACAATTTGATTTTACCTTAAGCTAAATTATGTGGCTATTGTTGTAATGAACAGCATCGGTACAAACAAATGAGGCATGTTTTCTAACCATGGTCATAGACCTTAGAGCATTTTAAAATAGTAAGATACAAAACACAAATATGGAATTGCCACAGAGCACTGACGGCTGGTAAAGGCAATTAAGAAGGTGAAACGGGATAACACTCAATACTTGATAGGAAAAGAGGCAATTTCAAGATGGCAGCATCACCTCCTCTGATTATTAATAAATAAATATTGATGTTAATTTAGCACTTTTCATCTTCAAAGCACTTGTGATTATTAATTAGCCCTCTCAGGACTATTAGAAATATAACTTCCGAAGTTTGCATTTGAATAGAATTTCCATAATGGGGTTCTCTTGGCTTCAAGCACAATTGCTTTTTTACTGTGCTGTTAATTCTCAGAACTCCTTTTCCCCAAAATCAAGATGGTAAGATGAATTCAACATAAAGAAAAAGACACAGCAAAAGATTTGTGTCTCCAGGAAAGCTGGCTTTCGGAGAGTAGGGGATCAGAGAATAAGTATATATTGCCATGGACTGACATTTTAGTTCTCTTCCTTTGAATAACTTCAGCCAGGGAAAATATCTTCAAGTAATGGAATCCCACGTCTGCACACAGGCCTTAGCTCATGGAGTGACCTCACGCTTGAATCTGCTCTACTCACAGCCTGCTGCCTTTTATGCTGGTACATATGCATCTCAATTCATAGTTTCAAAGAAAGAAGCATTTTTATAGTATAAAAATTTTAATTGTTCAGTTAATTTAGGTTTGCTAATTAAAAACAAAAATACGAAAATGAAATTTTACATCTTTCTTTGAACCTCAGAGACTAAAGGTGAAGCTTTTTGTTATATGAATAGGAAATACGTAGTATAACATTTTTATGTAGTAAATTTGATTTTTAAATAGCTTTCATTTTGTAGAAAATTTAAGGGAAAGATTCAGAGTTAACCTCATGTCCAAGTGGCCTGGTTTCAATCCTTTCACTCTCCCTGATTTTAAATTTTCTATTATCTTACAATAGATAAATTAAGTCAATACATTATACAATACAAGCTAAAGTTTATAGTTCCATTAGGATTATTTCAATAGTAAGTAAATATTTCATGTTTTGACATATTCTATAGTAACATGGGATGTCAGATACCTTATATCATAGATGATATAGTGTAAATATGCCTGTCTACTAGTGTGTCTACCAGTTAGTTTGATCTTAGTATGAACACTCGCCTTCCTCCTAGACACCCTGAGCCTTCAGTATGGTTAGGTTCATTGGTAACTAATTTGTACAAACATTGAGACACTTGTCTTTTCATCTCTTCAACTCTTGTAGGAAGCTGCAGTGAGGAGTGATAGCCAGCAGATGGCGCTGACATCCACTGCTCTCCCAAGTTTACAGATAAACTGCGCATGTGCCTAGGGACAGAGAACGCCAAGTCACTAGCCATCCCGGGCGTATTATGCTCCTGAGCAAACAGCCAATCAGAGATGAGCATGCAGCTCCAGGGCATATATAAAGAGTGCTTTTTCGGGGGTCGCCCGCTGGAAGATGTAATAAAGATTTGCTGCAGAAGGTTCCTGTGTCTGTCCGCGTTTTCCTGCCGGCCGGAAACCTGCGCGGACGACAGCTGGTGCCGAAACCCGGGAATTTATCATCGCTGGCACTAAGGGGACCCTCTTTTCAAATGATGAAATGGAGTAGGATCCAGAACTGCGCAAAAGGGTACGCTCTAAGAGGTATGTTTAGTCTTGTCCTTTTGGTTTCATTTTACGTACAAGACAAGCCAGAAACAGAGCGAGAAAAGAGATTAGGAGCTCAGAAAAAAGGCAGGCCAATAAAGAAGTCAGGCCCTTACAAAGGCGCTCAGTCTGCGGAAGTGAGAGGTGAGGGAAAGAAAGCCCTGGGAGAGAAAGGGGAGGGAGCCGTGAGAGAGAAGTGGGGAGAGAGAGTGGCCTCAGGACAGAGAAATATTTATCCGATGGAGGAGCTGGAGGTTTTGGGGCTTGATGGTTCTGAGTTAGAAAATCCAGGTCAACTGCTTGGAAGGCAGCTATGCCCAGCTTGCAGGGAGGAGCCGAGGCCACCACAAAATCGAAAGCGAAAGGAGACGGGGAATGGGAACTGCCCAGCTTCCTGGCCAGCAGCGAATTCCCAGATAGCAGTTCTGGCTGTAATCTCCCGTGTTCCTCCGCCCTACACGGACGGGTTCTGCTTGGATTCCTTCCTTTATAAGCCTT
Organism: Montemys delectorum; assembly: GCA_019843815.1. NCBI lineage: Eukaryota > Metazoa > Chordata > Mammalia > Rodentia > Muridae > Montemys > Montemys delectorum. The sequence goes on from JADRCD010222819.1 coordinate 2,575, forward strand.
TCCAGCACCGAAGCTGCTCCGGCCGGAGCGGACCCCAGAGCCGAGCCGAGAGCGGCTCGGAGCGGGCGCGCGAGTGGGCGTGCACGCGTGCACTTCGGCGTTGCGGCCCGGAGGAGCAAGGGCGAGCGGTGCTGTGGGGCTGTGCCCAGCCTGATGGCGATCGTTAAGCCACAACCGCGGGTCATCAGCAACGTTGCCGGGGCCTATCAAGGCCCCTCCATCTTGTTAGAGGCCGCCAGTCTCCCACCGCAGGAGCTGCAGCCGCGCTCATGACATTCAGTCCCTGACTAATCCAGTTGGGTCCACGTCCTGCAGCTGCTGCTGTTGCAGCCACTCCTGCTGTTCGCACAGTTCCCCAGTATAAATACACTGCAGGAGTCCGCAATCCCCAACAACATCTTAATGCACAGCCACAAGTTAAATATCCTGGCTTGTGTGTGACTTCCATTCAATATCAAAATATTATTCAAGCTGCTAATCTCTCTCGATAGTTGTTTCAATATCTTACAGGTTTAGAAGATCTCATGAATGGGCTGAGATTGGCTATCGTGACTGTCAGTTCGATGCGATTGGATCCGTCCCTGGCTCAAGGATTTACTAAATTTACCTCTTGGATTTCTTCAGCCTTTTCTTTCTTTAAGGAATGGGTGGGGATTGGCCTGTTTAGTGTTGCCTTGTGTGCTGGCTTAGAGTTCATTCTCTAAATGGTTTGCAAGCTCAGAGCCTAACAAAAATCGTGACAAGGTGGTATCTGCCCAAGCATTTGCTGCACTAGAGCGAGGAGCCTCTCCCAATATTTGGCTCAGCATGCCAAAAACAAAATAAATACTTAAAACTATGGTCAGCGAGACTTAGCTCTTGCACCCCGTGGGGTCTTATCCCATTGCACACGGGAGAGTGAGTCAAACTGCCATATGTCCTCGAGGCCCGCTGCCTTTGACCCCTATGATGGGAGTAGGCTGATGCCATAAACCAGGAGCACACCAATGAGTAGTGATCCAAAGGATCCCACTGATCTCTTGGTGCTGGTAATGGACGCACATCAGCTAGCCTAAGACATGGAGCATTGACCAGAGCCTATCATATAAAACAAAAAGGGGGAGATGTAGGAAGCCGCAGTGAGCGGTGATAGCCAGCAGATGGCGCTGACATCCGCTGCTCTCCCAAGTTTACAGATAAACTGCGCATGTGCCTAGGGACAGAGAACGCCAAGTCACTAGCCATCCTGGGCGTATTATGCTCCTGAGCAAACAGCCAATCAGAGATGAGCATGCCGCTCCAGGGCATATATAAAGAGTGCTTTTTCAGGGGTCACCCACTGGAAGATGTAATAAAGATTTGCTGCAGAAGGATCCTGTGTCTGTCCGTGTTTTCCTGCTGGCTGGAAACCTGCGCGGACGACACATGATGTCACTCTGTCTCCAGAAAAGCTGCATCTCAGTCAACCCCACTTGAAGAAAAAAATAAGAGTGTACAGACTATTGATGCCTGGACAATACCTATTGCTTATATACTGGCATATATGCTGAAACCTTTTAGTTAATGACATCACTCTTGTTTCCATGATGACTAAGGTCATCACAAGAGTTCCATTGGTTACAGAAGGCAAATCACTTATAAATCATAGAGTAATAGCTTGCAACTTACTTCAACAATTGTATCAGTTTACAAACGTCTGGTTTTTATATTCTTTCTTTGAAAATAAAACATGAAACTTTTTCTGGAGCACAGACCCATTCTTGGTGCATTCTGTCTAGCACAATGTACCACATTCCCTATAGCTCTTTGCCTATGTCTTTCTATTTCAAGGCCCCTAGTTACATAATGGATGGCTTTTTCCCCCATTTTACTGTGTGTATCATAGATAAACATCACCTGATACACAATAGACTCTGTATCACTGATTGAATTTAAAATTTTAAAGTGAAACTCAACTAGGAAACCAAGATAGAAAGAAAATACAATAGATAATGAGATTTCTGTATCACAAGGAGACAGTTCTGCTCAATCCTCATTCCTAATATATTTGTAATGCCATTAAAGAATATGAAAAGGAGAAAGTACAGTTTGTGTTAAAATCTTACATCATAGAATCTGTAACAGATGGAATGTGTTTCAGAAGCATTTTCCTTTTTTTCTCAAAAACATTATTTTAGTGATTGAAGACTAAGTTTCAGGTAGCCATGGGGTGAACTTCTATTTTACCAGACAGGAGACATGTTTGAGCACATGAGAGGAAATATTAGAACCCTCTTACAGAATTTGGGAATTGTCTAGAGGCTTGTAGATCTCTAAGGAAATGAAGCTTGCTTGTTAACTTTCTGTCTCCTCCTCAAAAGTCATCTCTGATACCATTTTGCATCTGGATCAATTACACTTATCAGGGCCATATTGGTCTGCGGACACCCATTGCCTGTCCTAACATATTGCATTTTAATCACCTAAACCTTTGGTCACCTCCCCAAGAAAGCTTCTGGTTACATTATGACAAGAAACCTGTCCATGTTGCTTACTATTCAATTCCTGTGATAAGCTATGTCTGGAAATTAATATAGGTGCTGGGCACGAAGGCAAGCAGGAAAGACAGGAAAACCTGATATAGATATTAACAATCTTCCTCCAAAGGTCTTGGTGCATTGAGATTTAAGTATTTCTCTTGTTTTTATTAGATGTTTTCTTTATTTACAATATCTCCTTTCCCAGGTTCCCCTCCAAAAGAAAAAAGAAAAAGAAAAAGAAAAAAGAAAAAAAAAAAGAAAAGAAAAAATAAAAAAAAATGAAATAAAAAAAGAAACTAAAAGAATCCCCTGTTCCCTCCCCTGTCCCCCTGCTCACCAACCCACACCCCCTTCCTGTTTACTGGCCCTGGCATTCTCCTACACTGGGGCATAGAACCTTCACAGGGCCAAGGTCCTTTCCTGCCATTGATGACCGACTTGGCCATCCTCTGCTATACACATGCAACTGGAGCCATGAGTCCCCGCATGTGTACTCTTTGGTTGGAGTTTTAGTCCCTGAGAACTCTGAGGGTACTAGTTAGTTCATATTGTTGTTCATCCTAAGGGGCTGCAAACCCTTCAGCTCCTTGGGTCCTTTCTCTAGCTCCTGCATTCAGGACCCTGTACTCAGTCCAATGGATGGCTGTCGTACATCTAAACAATGGAGTAGTACTCAGCTATTAAAAACAATGAATTTATGAAATTCTTGGGGAAATGGATGGACCTGGAGAATATCATCCTGAGTAAGGTAACCCAATCACAAAAGAACATACATGGTATGCACTCTCTGATAAGTGATATTAGCCCAGAAGATCGGAATACACAAAGTACAAACCACAAAACACAAGAAACTCAAGAAGAAGGAAGACCGAAATGTAGATATTTCGTTCCTTCTTAAAAAGGGGAACAAAATACCCATGGAAGGAGTTGCAGAGACCAACTATGGAGCAGAGACTGAAGGAAGGACAACTCAGCAACTGCTCTACCTGGGAATCCTTCTTATATTCAATCATTAAATCTAGACGCTATTGCTATTGTGGATGCCAGCAAGGGCTGCATGACAGGAGCCTGGTATAGCTGTCTCCTGAGAGGCTCTGACAGTATTCGACTAATACACAAGTATTTCTCTTTTAACTCTTGACCAGTAAGGGAGAAAGAGCTACTCAGAAGAAGAAAAAGCCTACTCAGCAAAGCAAAGCATTTGCCACCCTGATCCTTCGAATCACCATTGACATGATGGTTAACCTTGATTCTACCTCCTAATCTGCCGATTTAGACTAGTGGACCGTGGATTAAATGATTTCAGCTCCAGTTGGCTGCTGGTGTTCCTTGGAACACACAGCTCCTAAAGCCAAATTCAGAGATATTACTTTATGTCACAAAAAGTGTTGTTGAATACAAGGCACGTTAAAAACTACTGTTTTTCCTTAGGATAGTTTCTTTTTTAAATTTTTTATTAGATGTTTTCTTTATTTACATGTCATATGATATCACCTTTCCCAGTTTCCCCTCCAGGAAAAGAAAAAAATATATAAAATTAAAAACAAACAAACAAACAAAAACCAAAAACAACAACAACAAAAACCAAAACAAAAACAAAAAACCCTGTTCCCTCCCCCTGCTTGCTAACCCACCCTCTTTTACTTCCTGGCCCTGGCATTGCCCCACACTTAGGCATAGAAACTTCACAAGACCAAGGGCCTCTCCTCCCATTGATGACTAGCTAGGCCATCCTCTGCTACATATGCTGCTGGAGCCATAAATCCCACCATGTGTACTCTTTGGTTGGTGGTTTAGTCCCTGGAAGGTCTGAGGTTACTAGTTAGTTCATGTTGTCGTTCCTCCTGTGGGGCTATAAACCCCTTCAGCTCCTTGAGTCCTTTCTCTAGCTCCTTCATTGGGGACCCTGTGCTCAGTCCAATGAATGGCTGTGAGCCTCTACTTCTGTATTAGTTGGGCACTGTCAGAGCCTCTCAGGAGACAGCTATATCAGGCTCCTGTCATCCAGCACTTGTTGGCATCCACAATAGTGTCTGGGTTTGGTGACTGTACATGAGAAGGATTCCCGGGGGGTAGGGGAGCAGTCTCTGCTCCATATTTTGTCTCTGCAACTCTTAGGATACTTTACTTGGTTGACTCTAACACCAGACCCTCTTGGTCAAACATGAATTTCATTAGAAATAATAAGTGCAACTGACTTAATTCCTACAAGGTTTGCCATCCATAAGTACAAGATCCTTACCACTTCTTACCCATCAAATTGTTCCCTTCCTATATGTATGCCTTATACAGCATAATACTGGAAGAAAAGGATCAGGCCCAGTGTCACCATGTTGAATTTTTATTTTTTATTTTTGCTCCTACAATACTTGTTTTTATTTTCTTTTTTCCCCTTTTATTGGATATTTCCTTTATTTACATTTCAAATGTTATTCCCTTTCCAGGTCTCCCCTTCAGAAGCCCCCTATCCCATCTCCCCTCCCTCTGCCTCTGTTGGGGTGCTCTTCCACCCATCCACCCATTCCTGCCTTTCTGCCTTGGTATTCCCCTACACTGGGGTATCGAATGCCCTCAGGCCCAAGGGCGATTCCTCCCACTGATGTCCAACAATCCCATCCTCTGCCACATATGTGGCCGGAGCCATGGGTCCCCCCATGTGTACTATTTGGTTGGTGATTCAGTCCCTGGAGTTCCAGGGAGTCTGTCCGATTGACATTGTTGCTCCTCCCAAGGTAAAATGCTAAGTAATACAGGTGTAATATATGTCTAACATTGGTGAAGTGTATTAAAATTAATAGGAATTTTCTTAGTATAATTTCAAATAAACTCATACCACATCAACTATGTATACATTTCCCAATTTCCCAAGATTGTAGGGTAAACTTTAAGATTTAGGTATATTGAAAGAATTTGCTTTCTTTTAAAAACTGGTTATGTATGTGCACGTATAATCTGTGCTTCATGGAACACATAAGGTAAGTGTTTGTCTAGGTTCTTTTGTCTGTGTCAGCCTCTCAGAGTCATTGCTGGCTCTGCACGCTCTGGGACAACTTGGTGGATTTTGATGTGAAAGCCATGCTCATCAGAACTGATGCTGTCCAATTGCAGGAAGGTCAGAAGCAAAAGTGCTAAATTCTTGAGATTTAAAAGCAAGTTATCAGACTCAGAAGTTGGACTGAAGCCCCAAACCATGCAGGCTATAAGGTCAGCATTTAACTTCCTTTCTTTCTCCAACAAATCCCCTCCTCCCACCACCACCCAACATACACTCTTTTTTATTGCCCAAGGACAAGAGAGCTCAATGCATGAGACTCCAGGGCCATAAACTTAAACAGACTGGCCATTTCATAACATACAGTTTGCAAGCCGATGACTGACCAAACAATTTAAATTGATCGAAGGAGAGCACTGGTGTGGATGTGAAAAGCAGTCACACACAACATCTTTTTCTTAATTATTAGGACCTAGACAGGTGGCAGGAAGGGAATGAGGAGTGGGGGTGGAAAAAAGGCAGGGGGGAAGCATAGTGACACTTCCCATCTCAGGAGGACAAGATTCATTACCTCTGATGGAAAGTCACCAGGCTGCAGTGAGTCTGACATACTCCGTGACAGGAGAAAGTGACATGGCCGTTTGACATTCAGGGCTAGAAGGTTGCCCGTCTGTAATCACTAGTTAAAATTGAATCTTGTACATTGCACCCTGCCAGTGCTGCTCAACTCTTGATAATTATTAGGATGCTACTGTATTTGGATTTTTATTTCCCAGCAGAGAGGGGAAGTTGGATTTATAGTTTACTGCTGGGTGAAGATTGGAACAGGCTAGATCTTTTTTATGGTTAATATGGCAGAGCCAAATAAATCTGGAAATGCTTTTGTTTGCATTTCAATTCTAAACCACTTGGAGGTAGGAATGGAGAGACACAAAGGAAGCAAGGGGCCTGTCTTCACATTTTCTGCAAGCACACTACAGTTCTAACCTGCTCATGTTTCCTTTTTTCTTGCCTTTATTTCATGATGCTATGAACCAGCCATCTGCTCACAGAAGGGGCTGGCAAATACTATTTCCCAACTGCTACAGACTAATCTGCCATGTGGCCTGGGCTCCTTAATGGTAGAGAACTTTGATGGTCAGTGCCATTTAAACATTCACTTTCTCCTCTGGTTCACTAGAGTGTCCTGGAAAGGACCTGAGAAATGTTTGATACATGGTAAGTGTAGGACAATTATTGGCTGGCTTTGAACTATGTTGTGTAAACAGGAATTCTGTGATAGTAACAAGAAAGCTCTACTGTTTTGTTCCTTATAAGGGGTCATGCAGGATTCCAGTTATCAAAAATGTACAGGCTGTCTACTCACTCTTTCAAGTCTTAGAAGATATCATGTGTCTAATACACATGTTTTACACGATGTTTTGAGAAATCCATCTAAGCTATATGCATATAGAAGGAAAATGTGATCATTACCCAATTTCAACAACAGATTAATGGTTGGCAGTTCTAAATAAATTAGCTGTGCCCCAGAAGCAGAAAACATGTCCCATAAAGATACCTTTACGACCAATTTGCTCAATATCTACATGTCCAGCCCCAGAAATGCACAGATGTATGTGAGAACACATTTCCAGAAATCATATTTTGTGTTGCATAGAAGAGCAAAGCAAAACTAAAACAGTTCCCTTCCCTAGCCATAGAGATAAGGCATGCCAGGTGTCTTGTCAGGGAAGTCAGGAGCTCAGACCTCAAGGATTCACATTCTTGGGGGGGGGGGGGGGGTCCTGTGTAGCCAAGCTCAATTTATGCCAGGATTTGTTGACACTGCTACTCTAGGGTTCTGTGCAGGAAACTTAGGTCCAGGCATGTAGGGCTATATTTTGTCCTCTCTGACACAAAGTGAATTTCACACATATCTACTTACATATCTACCAGTGCTGAATCTGGTCTAGACAGTATCAGAATTAGGATACTCAGTTGCATGATTGAAAATGAAGCACAAGAGCACAAGACATGAGAATATGCAGATTGTAATAGCTACTGCAGACAGACCTTCAGACAAGTCAACCCCTAACCAGAAGATGGCCTATTAACCAAGTAGGCTCAAAAGAGTACCTTATATCACTGTTGGTAGTCTGCCTTCCTCAGTTTCTTTATGGCCTTATTCCTAGAAATAGCATTCTTTGTGTTAGACTCTTTCTCAGTGGGACAGCTGTGATTGCTTCCTTCCCTCTTCCTTCAATCTATAATAGTAATGCCACATCCACTTCCATCCTCCCCAACCCATAGAGAGATGGCAGTTTGATGGTATAACTTATCTTTGAGAAGCACTCTATATCTTACAGCATTGCTTACTGTCAAGACATAAAGAGCTCCTGAAGTAGTGTGCTGAGTAACATAGACTTATGCAAATCAGCGCAAACAGATTTACAACTTGCCCTGGTACCAGCAAAGGGTTCATTGAATGGGTACCTTAAAGAGAAAGTTTCATGTCCAAGGCCAGAGTTTCTAAACAGAGCAGATGTATTTTGCTTCAAGGCCACAAAAGGAGAAGAATTGCAAGAAGTAAATGTACAGTGAAGAAATAAATGAAATAAATAGAAGATGTAGCAAGAGGACAAAATTAGCCTATAATCTCCTAAGAAAGACAGAGTGAAGACTAAGTTGCATGCTGTGTTTGCTGAAGTAATTTCCTTCACAGGCTGGGAGCTTTCTGGATTGGAAGATATCAGGTGGCTAAATGTACAAATGCATTGGTTGGATCATATTTTAGTCACCCTTAGTTGTAGTCACTGTATTAGGAGTAGTATCTATTAAATTCAGGACATACTTAAGTTATGTTTCCTTCAGAAAAATAGCTTCACCTCATTGAAACCACAGAGACAAAAGGCCAGGCTCAGTTTATGTCAGGATTTGATGGCATACTACTCTAGGGTTCTGTGCAGGAAACTTAGGTCCAGCATGGAGGGCTATATTTTGTCCTCTCTGACACAAAATGAATTTTACACATCCTTTGTGATACATAGAAATATATTTCCCATTGGAATTTCTCATGACTAGCCAGCACATGTAATTTTTTTTTATAAAAGGATTCTCACCTACTTTATCCCTCATGTAGACCTACTCAACCTCTTTTAGTGTTTGCTTTTAAAATTCTTTATGTTCTCAACTAATACACACTGGTTGAATATGTAATTGTGTAGTAGAAGTGAGATGCTTCAGAGATTTAAACCTCAATCTTTATGAGCTTTAGAGGTCACTTTGGAAAGCACAAGATTCTTGTATTTATTCATTCACACATTCTCCATTTGTAGCTGTGTGTGTTTGTGTGTGTGTGTGTCTATGTGTGTGTGTTTCTGTCTGTGTGTGTCTGTGTAGTATATACTTATGCATTGGATAGACCTATGTGTACAGTAAAGTAGCCTTAGAGTAGTTGTTCTACTTGCATTCTGCTGAGGTGTCCAAAAGTGTCTGGGGAGACAAAGGGATGTATTTGGATTAAACTTCCCGGTCAGAGTCTTTCACTGACGGAAGTTGAGGCAAAAAATAAACTAGCAATTGAAGTGGTAAACAAGGAGAATTGATGTTAGTAAGCACTCTCTCTGGCTCATGTTCTCTTAGCTCTCTTAAGCAGCTGATGGCCACTGTCCTAAGTAAGGATGGTGCTACCCACAATGGACTGGATCCTCCCAAATTAACCACAACCATCAAGAAAATCTCTGTGAACACCCATTATGCTGTTCTATTGCTCCCCATCTTAAACCTTGAGAAAAGTTACTTAACATAGTATAGAGCTCACTACATTTTACTTAGCAATCAAGACATAGCAATCCTCCAGTCTATGTCCCTCAGGGCTCTATTACTGGTGCCTATACCATGGCAATTTTTACAAGGCTACAGAATTCCAAAATCAACTCCTTTAATGGGCACTAAGGCTCTCTTGTGATCAGCCCATTACAATCTCATCATCTAATGACTGGGCCATCACATTGATGCTTTTGTAACCTGGATATAGGAACTGTCTTTTAAAAGAATCAAATTGCCTATAATATTTCCATTCTAAAATGTGTGTCATCAGGTTTGTTTCTATATTTTCTGGATTTCAATTTCTGATATTAAGGTAGATACCTAATATAGAATAATAATAATTAAATTAAATAATTTTATTTAATAATAAGTAAATCCTATATCTATATACCTAGATAGAGCCTTGTACTGTGTCAGATCTCAACTGTAATTTCTCCATGGTTATTAATGCCCTCAGCATCCTGGAAGATCCAATAGAAGTAATTTTATCATGGCTGCAAAGATATGGTTAATAACATGTATTAAGGATCTTTTAAAGGTTCCAAGATCTCTTACCAGTATCCATTTCAGGTAGCTTCCAAATGCCTACAACCCCATCTGGAAGGTTCTGACACCCTTTTCTAGACCCAGTAGGAGCTCTACTCACAAGCACACCCCTTCATTACCCACATATATATAATTAAACATACAAATAAAGTACTTTAAGGAAAGATATGACTATAGCATGCAATGAAGAAGGATTAAACAAAACTTAAGTGTCAGTTTTTCTGGATGCTGAAAAGAAAGAAAATCTTGAGAAGTAATATTTTTCATAGGAATGCTTAGGATACACGATAACTTTTACTTTAATTTCATTACTAATATGATTTTAATCTGCACGCTAGTATTTTTGGAAGTATATTTACTCACATGCGAGCTAAATGTCTTCAACATCCTTCTGAACAATGGAATTAATGAAAGAAGCTGTGACAGCCTCAGGTGAATTCCAAAGATTGGGCCACTGGATTTGGATAGATTTTTTTTCTTTGGCATTTGTAGTTACAATGCAAGGAAGCTTTTGTTTGCTATATAGGGTTCAGGGTTATTGCTGGATACATCAAGCCAAAGCCTCTCTCCCCCACCTCCATGCCCTGTCTATGCCCTCTGAGATGTAAAAGAAAGCATTTTCGCTCTGCTTTCCTGGAGGTTGTTAATTCAAGTGCAGGGGGAAAATGTAGGTTTCCATTTTCTGCCAAGCTCTTAATCAAGGTGATTTTCTGAAAACGCAATGGCAGAAAATAAGCTCTTTTATTTTGAGACCAACAATAGTTTTTACAATGTTCTGCAAGGCTGAAACCCTCCTTAAAATGTCGGGGAGACAAAACCCGCTCCCACCTGAAAGGCCTCTTCACTTGCCTTGAAAGGATTTTTTTTAAGCTATTCCCCTTAAGCTGCTTTTTTCTCTCTGTGCAACTTCCCAATCCCATTCACAAACTGTTGCCATGGTAAATAATTATATCACAGATGAAATGTGTACACTTCCTTTTCATGGCTGGAAGAGAAATTGTAGAGGGAAGGGGGAAAAAATCAAAATCCTTTAAAATTACAGGGGAGATAGCAGAGGAAAGATTGCCGCCTCGTTAACATAATTAGCTCCATGAATTATAAATTGGTATTAGAACTTGCTCTTCATGACAAAAGGAGTAATTATATTTACTCATGTAAAATTAAACAATACCAAAAAATTAATGGGACTCACCAGAAGCTCTCTTGACATTATCATAAAATTCGGAGATCTGAATATCCTACAATCTGAAGTGATTTAAGCAGCATAAACTTTAATACTGCTCAAATTTGCTCTGTAGAAATATATCTCTTGGCTATTTTATAATTTAAATCCTATGTTTAATGTTCACAGGAAATATACATTCACACACACCACCACCACCACTACCACCACCACCACCACCACCACCAACAACAACAACAACCAAAATGGGTTTGTCTAGACTGAGCCACAGAAAAGACCAGATATGTTAACCATAATAGGACAATAAAGTACCTTTCAAATGCATCTAAAATACTGAAGCTTCCTCCCATATTAAGTTCCTGGTATGGGGAAATTAGATAGAGATGGAGATGGTTTAAGTATATTGTACACATGTGAAATTTTAAAGACATAAAATACATGGGGATAATCGGAGACATTTGTCTACTTAGAGTAGTATTGTATCAAGCAATTCCTATATACATAACCTGGGATGTCTCTGACCAGCCATTTCTGAGGTCAGGGTTAGCAAGATAAGAAATACAGAATGGAGACTAGCCACTCTTCATGTCCCATTCTGTATGTCTTACTTTGAGTAAGCACAGGTAATTTTAGTCTTTATAAATTTTGTGGGCTAATGTTTTACACTCTATATATCCCCATACCTTTTGTTATGTTGTTCTAAATTATCATCTGGAAAAATTATTCCATGTATTGTGCTTGTCTTTTGTTTTAGTTTCATTTTGGTTGCAGTAATAAAATACCCAGACCAAAAGCAGCTTGGAGGGGTAGGTGTTTATTTCATTTTACAAATTCAGTTTATAGTACTTCACTGTGGGGCAGTCACAATGGCAGGGACCTAAAACAGATGGTCAGATCTTACCCACAGTGGAGCAGAATGCGTGAAGATATCAGTGCCCACTAGGTTTCTAGTTTGGTAACTTGTTTCTCTACACTTATACAGCTCCAAATGTCCTAAGAAGGCCATGGTGCTGCCCACTATGGGTTGAACATTTTTGCTTCAATTCACTAAAGACAATAACCCACAGACATGTTTATAGGCAAACCCAATATGCAGAAAGCCTTGAGAATCTCCTCCTATTCAATTCAGGATTGTGTTAAATTTATAGTTAAATCTAACAATCACATTTTCTTTACCAATTAGTATAAAAAGTATTATGGGTCCTCCTGTTTGGCTGTTTCTTGTGTCATGTATTGACAATCAATTTTGTGCAGTGTACATAGACTTAAAATCATTCATGATTTACCTGGAAAGTAATTTTGTAGAATATAACCACCTTCTAACTTTTGTGAAATCTTATAGAATACTTATTCCTTTTTATCTGTTCCTGTGATAAGAATTCCTTCTATTGTGTTCTCCCATTAGATAAAGCATGGGCAGCCATTAGACTAATCTAAAACATTAGGTTTCCTCTAACTTTGTTTATTCAGCTCTGCCAATTCAGAGAAAGATGCTTGAAAGGAGTGTGGAATTTTACAATCATTGGAGAAAACTAGATATTTTCTTTATTCATTCAGCCATTGAGATTGTTGTTGCTGCTTAGTGGTAGTGGTGTCAATGCTGCTGGTGCTGGTGCTGGTGCTGGTGCTGGTACTGCTCCTGGTGTTGGTACTGGTACTGCTGTTTGTGCTGGTATTAGTGCTGGTAGTGCTGATGCTGATGGTGGCAGTGTTGGTGCTGGTGTTGCTACTGGTACTGGTGGTGGTTGTACTGGTGCTGAATGGGTTGGTGGTAGTCTGTGCTGCTCTTTGTTTGTGTGGGATCTGAAACACATACACATAAACACACATACCTCTATATTGAATGCTTTGAATTGGAGAAAGAGTACAATAAATACAATTCAAAGATATCTCTAGCCTTCCAGAGTTTATGACTCTTAAGAACTCAGACTGCCATTTGGTGAACTATTAAAATAATAATTCCAGTAAATCTTTAAGAAAATGATGAAATGATTAAGTAATATTTTTTGTTGAGAAGGGAAGGGGTAAGATTGTCTTAGATAGCTCTTCTGTGTGCCAGGGATAACAGTGGATCAAGGTTCTGTTTCCACCCATGCTTCTCTCTACAGATAACCCTGTAGCCCATTAATTTTGTTATATCTGATGTGTTCTATGTAGTCTCTTACTTTGCATCTCTAAATGTTACTCAGTGCCAGTTGACTAGATCATCCAGCAGATGCTAAGCCTCTGAAGAAAAACAGTGTCTTGACCTTAGGGTACAAATTAGGGTCTCCTCATACAACAGAGGATATACTTAGAATGGCTAAACATGAAAATATAAGTAGAGGGAATACTAATTCATACACACACACACATACACACACACACACACACACACACACATTAAGATCAAAGAATAAATAAGATGACTCTCAGAATTTGAAAACAGAAGTTTGCTGAGGAAAGGCAAGTTGTGGTACTTGGCATGAGAGTGTGTTGTTCTCAGTGGAAGAAATAACCCAAATCTAGAACTTTACTTCCTTCTCATCTCTATCCATACTGAAAGCAACTCAAAAGGCAGGTGACCTTTCATTTACTGCATTAATATTGATGGTTTACAGCACAAAACACACTGGAGAAGTAGAAAGATCACATTCAGAGAGACAAATGAAAACCCAGCCTACAGAATAGCTGTGACCATGAGACAGTTTTAGAAAGATTAATATTTTTTCTACTATAAAAATTATGTTTTTCTAGTGCAAATTTTTCATCATTACATTTGAAAGGTTATAATTTCTGAAAATCTAGTGAAATTTGTCTTGTGGACTACGGGCTATCTCTTAGCTATTACTGAAAGTTAAATACATTTTGAATAGTTGAATGACACAGGGAGCCAAATATTCTGCCTGTTACGTATTATGACCCCTGACGAAGTCAAATGGGGGCACTTTCTTCAGCATAGTATTAAGATGTGAAAGTATAAGAATTGATGCACTAAGGTGGGAGGATACCTGGGGGGTGCCCTCTCAGAGGAAAGGGGGAAGGAAGATAGGGGAGGAACTCTGCAAGGAGAATCTGGGAGGGAGGCAACATTTGGGATGCAAATAAATAAATAACTTAAAAATGAATGTAAGTGCATGTCATGTGTGGAATTTGTGTATGATAATTCACTTGGTACTTACTTTTCAAGCCAGGATGAATACTTGTAACAATAAAATATAATTCCATACTATTAACAACTCTGAAATCATTCATATTTTATGACATTATGATAAATTCTTGATTGAAATTATATAATGTGATGGGGTTAAAAACTCTATGAGACAGTGTTTTAGTGTCCTAGTTGAGTATAGTGAGGTTGGCTGGACATGGTGGCAGAAGGCTAATTTTAGTGCTAAGGAGGCAGAATGTGGAAGATCTCTGTGATTTCTAGACCAGCCTGATCTACATAGAGAGATTCTGTCTTAAAAACTCATTTAAGTAGTTAGATAGGTAGATAAAGAAAGATAATAAGTAGATTTGTAGATAGATAGGTAGAAGGATGGATAGATAGATAGATAGATAGATAGATAGATAGATAGATAGATAGATAGATAGATAGGCAGACAGACAGACAGATAGATAGATAGATAGATAGATAGATAGATAGATAGATAGATAGATAGATAGATAGATAGATATGCAAGCCTGAGGGACCTAAAAAATTACTGACTTGCCAAGCTAGTACCAGAACATACAGTATAGTAATAACAATTGTAAAATATCAAGGAGAGAATTTCATCAAGCAGTATTAAAGATATGATTGGCCTGAGGCTATCTAGGTGAGAGGGATATAACAAAGAATTGAATCTAAATCTACCGTTTGTGTGTATGTGTGTTTGTGTGTGTGTTTGTAAGATAGAGAGAGAAGGGCGAGAGGGAGAGATGGAGAGAGAGAGTTAGTGGGTTTTTTTGGGTTTTTTTTGTTTGTTTGTTTTTTGTTTTTTTGGGGTTTTTTTTTTTTTTTTTTTTTTTGTCCTGAGCACGTACCTGCCACCAAGCAAATAAAGGTATATATTATGGATAAACTATATAACTCTCAAACGAAAACATCAGAAGGATGTTGATTTTAAGTTTTTATTTTTTATCAACCTTAGCTGATTCACATTCTGTGCATTGAAACTGGGAATTCAGCCTCCTTGTTATCAAAACCAAGGTCAGAAAAGCAAGTCTTGCTGATGCCAAGACACATTTGCTCCCAGAAATAGTGGATTTGTAAGCATTCACAAGTCACCCAAAGAATGAAAATCTGACTCCGTTTTTCCTATGTGACACAGTGGCTGTATGCACATCTAACCTTTCCATTGGCTAGGCACTGAAACCCTTCCTCTTGCAGCAAATATTCCTGGAGGTTGGAATGGCATTCAGAACAGCTCCCTGCCTTCTGGCTGAAATACTCATCAGGTCCAGCTTCAAAAAAGAAGTTATTTTACCTGTAGCCTACTGACTTCTATTAGATCACCCTGGGCATTAATTTCAATTTTCATGATGCTGTACCATAGGCTGGGAAAAAGAAAGAAAGAAAAAGGGGAAGTAAAAAAAAAAAAAACCCAAACCTCTCATGTACCATAGCTTAGCTGCCAACAGTTAGAGGAAAGAATTTGATTTCTATTGAATACTGCACTTTGGAATGAAAGAAAACATTGCCTAAATGAAGCTGCGCCTCTCTGTCACCTATGCCTATATGACTGTGAAATCAATTATATGAGCTCTTTCGAAAGTTACTGATTGTGGCAAATTGAATGGCCTTCATTTCGGCATAATTTAAAGAGGCTGATGTAATCAGAGACCTTATACCACAGTGAGAGACAAGATCTGTGATATTCAGATGGGAAAAGGCGCCTGTGTTTGAGCCTTTCCCATGCCTTCCACTTACTGGCTGCAATGATTTCATAAGTACAAATGAAATTGTTTAGATGAAGGCAAGCGACGGTTCTGTCGTGATGTATGAGGGGATAAAGGAGTGGAAATAAGGTGACTAAGTTCTACCATTGCCATCATATACAAAGAGACTGTGAAATCTTATCCTAGGTCTAATTATCTGCAAATGAGACTCTCTGGTCTCAAATTTTGAGTTATGCCCCAGAGCTGAGGGTCAAACTCAGACTCAAGCAGAGGTTAGATGTTTGATATTTTTTAAGTGAGAATATTTGCTCCATCTCATTCTGCTGGAAGTTTATAGGCTCAAACAAGTGTTTGTCAAATTATATATTTAGCCTCTTTACCCCAAGACAATTTTTACTTTAAAAGAATTATGGCAGGCTTGGCTTCATTACATTTACCTAAAAGAGGAGATTCATATGCAGTTAAATATAGAAAATAGTGTGTTTTCAACAAACACTCCTGCTTTGTTAGAAGTCAGCTGTGATAATAGAACACCAAGTAAATGTGGTCTGGTTCTAATCACACAGATATCCATGCTGTCCTGTGCCCAGAACTTACACTATCACAGGTCTTGTCACCTTTGGAGGTACAGCTTACCAAATAAAAGAATACTACCTTTTTCTTTCTTTAATATAATTTGTTTAATATCTGAAGATGCATGTAATACATTTGGATCAACTTTATACCATTTTATCCCTCTCCCAATTTTCCCTCACTCAATGGCTTCGTCATTTCTTTCAGTCTTTGTCTCTATGAAGTTTTCTTTCTCTGCCTCTCTTTCTATCTTTCTCAGGAAAAAAAGTCAAACATTTTTCTGAACTTTAAGAACTGTTATCCATTGGCTGAAATTTTGGGGGTAATATTTACCACACCTTTCAACTAAAGCAAGCCTGTCTGGTACCAGAAATCACTATATAAACTGTATGTGATGAAAAGGGTACTCTGCACTGGAATGCAGACTAGTAAAAACTGCTATGTGATTCCCTTAGCCATAAATTTGCTGACTTCACACAAATAGTGAGGAAGATCATAGACAGAAGTTGTTATATTTTTCTGTATCTTAGGTTTAGTAACAAAGAACTAACTAAGAGACAGTGGTATTGGTTGGTGAAGACTAGACACAGATATAACTACTGACAAGTTTTCGTATTCCAATGAGCAATACTTTCAGATACAAACATAAAGATAAGAAAATGTGTTCAAAGAAAATACTTCAAAAATGATTCCCACCACACAACTAGCATCTGAAAGATGCCATAAAGAATGAGGAAGGGATCTTAACCGTAGAAATGTGAGAAAATATTTCAGGAAGAGAATTGTGCTCAGGAAATACAACAACATAGTATTTCAACTTGAATTCCAATGCTGGTGAATCTGTTAGAGTACTTGGTCAGAAAAGTTTATTTGTGCATCTTTTTACGAGGATGCCAAAAAAGGTGAATCTGATACAGGTGTCTAAAAACTACACATATGGTTAGCAATTACACTTCAGGATTAATTCAGGAATCTTCTCTCCTAAAAAATATAAAAGTGAACAAAGTGGAAGCCAGAGTAGAATAAGCATGGACAAGAGAGAGTCTAGTTGAAATAAGGCATTGCACAGCTGAACTCTGGTGAAGCAGAAGTTATGTTACTGTGGCCATGTGGCAACCTATTGGAGCTACTCCTTGATAAATATATTGTGGAAAAAAGGACAACCAGATTGAATAAATACTATTAAAAATAGAGTCCTAAATGGTGACCCAATTCGTTTTCTGAAAGAAACAGGAACCTTATAATTTATTATCAAAGCAAAATGCAGAAACCCTTTAGAAACAAAGACAGTTCTAATATTTCAGTGATGACCGTGTTTCTTAAGATTTGGTATATTTCAAAATTACCCAGATTTGTCTTTTGTTTTTTATGAAAACTCATGTCTCTGAGCTTCTTGATTGACTATGCTATCTGCACTTAGAACTATAAATTCTATACTAAAATATTTTCAAGTAATTGTGATGTGTACTGAGAGACTGCAGTTTTTGGACTATTGAATTAGCGTAGCAATTTTCATAAGAAGGTCTAGATCTTATTCAGAAGTTAACATTAATGAAAGAATAGGAACTTGAGAAGGAGAATGTCAATTCAATTGCATTAGAATCCTTAGTGCTTTACAGAATTTAAGAATTATCTTGATCTGAATTCAAACGTTACTGAGTCCTGAAGTATGTGTGTACGTTTTTAGGGTATCAGTTGTATTGTTCCCAGGGTTAGAATTCTGAAATCCAAGTTAAATTGATAATATCTTTCAAAATATATCCTTTCATATTCTTCTACTTCAAATTTTGCCTTATTCAATGTTTACATGAAAACAGCAAACTGTCCCCCTATAAATTTTGAGTCATCCTAAATACTTCTGACTTTGTAATTATATATGATAGTTCTGATTTTGTAATTATAGATTTGAAATTAACTTTGTGTTTTTAATTATATTTTTAACATGAAAACCATTATGGGAGAATAACTGAATATAAGTCAGAGACATTGAAAAGGGTTTTGGCACAATTATGTTGTCACAAAGGGTTATATAAGGCATAACTCCTTGTCACCTGCAATAGCCGAGTTGAGGAGCAGGTGTCTACCATTAATCCATGTGGCTCAATGGGGATAATGGGAGTCCTGCAGCCTCATTCCTAAGCCCCATGTTGAACATTCATCCCAAGATATGAATTAACACAATGTAGCCGCTGCGGCGCTGGGCCATATTGCTTAATTAATGTGATCATAATGGCAGTGAGTGACTCTAAATTTCCTATGTCACTTCATCTCCTATAAAGTTTCAATAGTGTAATGAGCTTCATAAGAGGACAAGTCATTTGTATGTGAGAGTTTAAGAAGCATAGTGTCGATGTCCAACAATAAGAGGAAGGGATGCAGGGATACTGGCCCAGAAAGACACATGAAGAGAGGCAAAGTTCCTCAGCACTAAATTCCAGTGACTTTTTTTTAAAATTGATTTTGACTATGTTGTAATTTCACCTCAGATGAAAAACAACTTTTTTCCTTGAAATATAATTGATCATCAAATTTCTCTTTCAATAGTTAGTTATGGAAACTATCACTATATTATTGGGGAGATTGACAGAAGGCATATAAATTCAAATAAATATACTATCTCTTAACATTCAATTGTATGGAAACAATTATCTCTATGTACCTATACTTAACCTGTATAGGAATGTTAATTTCATACCTTTAATCCCGGGAGACAGGGAAAAGCAGATCTCTGAATTCAAAGCCATCCTGGTCAAAAGAGCATGTTCCATGTTTAAAAAAAATACTCAAGTCCATGGAAGGTAAGTCCATGAGAGATAAATCCATGCCTTTAATCCCTGCACTCAGGCATCAATTCTGCTTAGTCAGCTGAGTTCAGTGCAGTGGTGTTTGGGGCAATTCACTTCATATGTTGGGGCACAGTGCAATGGACTTGAGTTCATTAGTGAGTTCATGCAATTCAGTAAAGGTCAGCAAAGCCAGTTGAATACAGAATATAAGAAGGAGCCAGAAGATTAGAGCAAACTGCCAAAGTTAGTTTGTGGCCAAGTGAAGCAAGTCAGTGAGAAGCTGAGAGAAGCTAGATTGAGTTAGTTAGTTTGGAAAGAACTTTGAGCGAGCACAGCTGAGTTGACACAGCTTTTCTTTTCTTTTTCAGAAAGAACTAGAAAGGAAGAGCTTATTCATCAGTAAGTCTCAGAGCCTGAAAACATTCTTGGCCTAGATAAGATTTTATGAAGGCTAGAAGTTTCCAGGACCAGGCTTAAGTAGCAGATGGAGGTAGGAAGCCTAGGCTAAGAAAATTGGGCTAGGCAAATAAAAGTTACATTATACTTATTGTGTTTGGCTTTTTCCTTTTACCTATCAGTAGAAATATTTTTCCAAACTCTTGAATTTTTGACTCTTAGGGACATGCAAACTTCCTCTTTTCTATGTAATAGAATCATGTGTAACTTTGTATGCAGGCTTTTCTCCCTTTCATGAATCTAACTTATGTTGTCTATCTTCTTGCTTCTTCTTTAATATGTCTGTATAAATCAAAGTGGGTGACATCAAAAAGAAGAGAACCAAATAACTGTAGTAAAGTCTGCTGTTAATTAAAGTAATATTTGATGTCAGTTTCATTTCTATTTTATATGAAACTCATCACTGACATAATGTTAAAAAATATATTTCAAATAACAACTCATATAAAAAAAATTATGTTTCATGCAGTCCACCTCTCCCCAGCTACATACCACACTCCAGGATAAAACTGCCTACAGATTTTAAGAAGAGCCTGTTTCTGTTTTCCAGCAGGCATACAGTGACTTGTGAATAAAGAAGCTGATTTGTATGCTTTTACTATACTTATGTCTAGAAGGAAAAGTGCATTGTCTGTACTAATGCTCTAAGAACAAAGTTATTAATGTTTTCCAGAGTATACACTTACTTTATCATGAAAATGACAGGCTTTTTCTTTTTATGAAAATATCTCATTAACATACAATTATATAGCTTTCCTCCTTCTGTTTTCTCCCTCTAGCTGCTCCCAGCTATCTTCCCTCCAACTTGCTCAATGTCTTCTCACTTAAAATTGATAATCAATTTTTTATTATTATTGCTAGGTACATATATAATATATGCATGTACAAATACGTAAATGCAACTTACTGTTGTCTGTTTCTTTTATTTTTTTGTTATTTTTTTCTTGGATATTTTCTTTATTTATATTTCAAATGTTTTCCCCTTTCCAGTCTGTTTCTCTCATTTATGTGTTGAAGTTGACTAATTTCTAGCAAATATCCTTTAGGAGGACTCATCCCCAGCAGACGCTAATTATTCCTCTCTCGCTGTAGTTCTCTGTCTATAGGTCGAATCCCATGAAATTTGCCCCCTTATACAATAGCATATCTATCGACATTGCCATTTTGGGGAAATTTTGTAGCTGTTTCTAGAAGATAAGATTTTACAATAGACTTCCTGGTATTTAGAATGTTACCACCTTTCCTGTCCCTTCTCCTTTAATGTTCACAAAGTCATAGATACAGGAGCTAAGATGCAAATTCATCTATTCAGATGGACTCCCTGGATCCATTGATCTCTGTAATTGTTTGCAGTTGTACTTTTCTATGAACATATACTGCATGCATTATGTGTTGTCTCAAAGGGGTTGGAGATGTGCCATGAAAATGATGAAATAAAAATGTAGACTATTAGAGAAGATGAAGGAAATGTAGGACAGCGAGGGCAATGTAATGAAGGTCATGGCATACTAGACAGGACTACATTATAATACATGCAGATTAAAATATCACAATGAAACTCATTGTTCACTATAACTATAACATACTAATAAAATTGTGACTGTTTTTGACAAGACATCACAGGAGAGTTTAATAGATATGTGGATATTAATCTTGGTTGTTAACATGATAAAATTGGAAGTCAGCTAAAAACCTAAATAGTTGGGCACACCTGTGGAGGATTTTCTCTAATGGGTCATTGGGATCAGAGGATGCACCTGAAATATGGACCATACCATTTGCTGTGAGTCTACATATAATGACTTTGAAAAAGGAAGTCCTTTGCTTTATTCCTGTCTTCCCTCACTCTTACTCTCCTGCCAGTTTATCTATCCTGCTACTGAGGCATTCCTTTGCTAGTATTCATGTTCTACTTCTTCAGGAATAAAAAGCAAACTGAAGGCTAGCTATGATGTCCAGCCTCATGGACTAAATAACTACTGAATTTGTGATCTTTCTATTGTATGATAGCAATTATCTGAACAGATAGATCACTGCCTCTATGTGACTCTAATAAATCACCTACACCCACACCACCCACAACACAAACATGTATAATATATGTTTAATTTTTTAGTAATATATGTATATTAATTCCATCAATTCTATTTCTCTCAAGGAGCCAGACTAATATACACATTACTTTATCTTCCTAATGGTCTTAAAATAATATACTTAAACCCACAAGATAAAATAAATAGAAGTCTTCCTCTGCTATGGTTATTATTTTGATGCTTAACATTGGGAAATATGTATCTTATATATTATATTCAAGCATTATTTAAAGATTCTAGAATAAGAAACAGAAAAAATATGTCCTCAGTTTTATGGCACATGTGTTAATAGTGACCCACTCTTCATTGTTCATCAAATGCCAGCAATGATTTTCAGAAAAATCTGCCACTCTACCACGTATAACAATAAGTCAGAAATCTTTGGATTCATTGGCAAACAGAAAGCAAAACTAAGAGAGAAGATCCTCAAGTTCAGATAACTCAATTTCTTAAATTTATGCATGACATAGCAACAGTTATGCTAAGATTAACATGCATAGTTCACTGCTGAAGCAAACCATATCAGAAAGTATATGGTGGAAATCTAAGTTTTCAACTCCATTCTGAAATGGTAAAATATATTTTGTAGATAGGACTGTACATACACACACAACAGTAAGCCTATTGCATTCTTCAACCTCTGCTATCAAAGGCTTCTTGTTTTGCATAAATAAATTATGTGATGCTTATATTGAATATATTACACATCAACCCACCTCTCACAGTGCATTTTCAATGTTAAGCAATGTACAGCTATACCTCCATGTCAGGCCACACAAAGAGACTTACTATTTTTTGCCCCTTTCAACATGTACTTTAAGTAGGTAGCAACAGAAACAGTATTATGAGGTTACAGATCATATTTGCTTATACATTCCTGCCTCATGGTTCAGTTAACCTAACATTGATCTCTTTCCTAAATGTGTTATTCTCTCTACACATTCCTCTGTCTTCTGAGCTGTTATATCAGTGAGTCCTTGGTCCTGAATAAAAATGAATTATTGTTAGGTGAGACATTCATCTTGGGAAGAAGATTTGCTCTGAACTACAATGAACCATAATGATCATTTATGCCACTGACAATCAATAATAGGTCTTTTTGCTTAAATCCATAGCCATTTTTTAGTGAAAAATCTAAGACAAAAATATAATCTGTATTACTTAACAGAGTAAAGTAGAATTTTAAAATTTCTATCCTCATATTCTTTCTTGTGACTCTCAAATCCTTTTAAGATTTCATACATTTCCATGAAAGTATTAAAAAACTAAACACGAATCTGAAACTCAGTATCAGGACCTGGGCTGTAGAAACAGTGTCCCATGGGAAGTCTATAAAAGTATTTATGTTTTAATCGTAATTGTTTAACTGAATTTAAACAATAAAGCTCTATAGATAGAATTATAAACCATTTTGCAAATACAAGTCCAGAACAATGATAATGCCAGTGACTTGCTGGTAGTTTCTAGCCTTGGAAAAGAAGCAGACTTAGAGCTTTAGATGTAGTTTGTAACTAGTGTAGCCAAGATATGGGGTTCACAATCAGGGCAGGAGGCTGCTGAAACTCTGTTGAAAGGAACACCTTCCTCATGAGCTATTCACTCAGTTCATATGGTAGAAGCCAGAAGAATCAGTAAAAGGAGAATTTGACAAGAGTGACTTGGAATTTTGAAGAAACACATAGTTTATTTCTGAGATTTCTCTGGATAAAGAGAAAGAAAAACAAGAAGTTATGGGTTACATATTTGCCTGAAACTGATTTGACCAGCCCTGTGGTAATATATAATATATTAGGAGACAATGGTGGCTGGCACAGGAAATGCCAGGATCTCCATGCTGGAACTGAGGCAGGGTGAGCAATTGTGAGACTCAAGGACGTGGAGTGTCTTAGTTAGGGTTGGAATTGCTGTGAAGACATAACATGACCAAAGAAAATTCTTATAAAGGAAAAGCTCTAATTGCGGCTAGCTTACAGGTTCTAAGGTTTAGTTCATTGTCAACATGGCTGGAGGCATGGCAACATACAGGTAGGCGCTGCACTGTGGGATGTAGTCCCTGCTACATCTTATTCCAAAGGCAACGAGGAGAAGAGTGGCATCCTCGGGCAGATAGAAGGAAGCTCTATAATCACAATGGGTAATGTTGTAGCATAGAAGGAAACTACAAAAGGCCAAACACCACAGTGACACCCATCCTGCAACAAGACCACACTTTCTAACAGTACCAGAACCTATGAGCCAAGCATACTCAAACCACCACATGCAGTGAGAATAGCAGGAAATTTGATCCTGAAATTTCTGGAATTCCCTATAGAATTACAACTATGACACTAAATTCTTCCACAAGCCCTGGGATGCATAACAGAGTGCTTCATAACACCACATCTAGTTACCATTGCAACATTGTCACCTGCAGTATGTGAATGGTGAACTTGTGGACCCTTGCGTGTTGCTGCTGGTACAGTGAGACTTCTAAAACAGGAGGAATTGTCTTCATAAACCTATACCCTTTCATGTTCATTGTTACCAACACTTTTCAGTAGTTGGGACCTCCATCCTTTTGTTCAACTTTGAGTAGATCTACTATATCACAACAATGGGAAGTAGTCAAAAGCATATCAATGAATACAAAGATGAAAGTAAATTTCTATCGCGACAGTTGTCATGGTCTTACACTAAAGCATGCCTAGCTGTTACTATCTTGGTTCATCTGTTCACACTTTTCTGTGGCAGCAATAAATTAATGGCTGAATTTTTTTTTTCATCTCAATAGAGTGAAGTGATTCCCTGGGATGATTTTCTTTCTTTCTTTTTTTTTTTTTTTTTTTTAAGAATTGCATTTGTGTAGGAGTGCAGAAAAGAGGTTTAAAAAACAGATAAAAATCTGCTGATAAATTTAATTTTTTTTTTGCTAAAATCACAGCAGTGAAACAGCTGAAGCCCAAATGTAGAGAATCATGTCTCCTGAAAATAAATATCCCCTAAGCTCATAAACATGAAGGCTAGTGGTCAGGACTGAGCAGATGTTTATTGCCTCATGCACCCTCTGCTACTCTGGGATAATCTCTTAAATATCCCAAATCCATTTTGAATTTAAATTAGATTCATATTTTCTTTCACGATTATTCCATTAAAAATATCATATGATTAGCCAATTAAATAGAGGGAAAATCAGTATGAGAGCAATCCCCCTTAATATTTTCAATTAAGATGTAGTGTGGCCAATAAAAACGGCTTACATTTTCATTTTATGGGTACCTATGGAGAACATTATGACACAAACGACTCAGAAGAAGGTAATCGTTTCAAAATATATTGTAGTAGTAGACTGTAAACAGTGCAGTGTGTTAGCTTACAAGGGATGTGATGAAAATACAAAGATTTTTTTTCAAAGGGGATTCATGTTTATTTTATAGTCTTTTAGGGTACTTGTGCCTGCCAATTTACAGCACATATTTCTAAACTGCCACAGACCATTCTCTCCCAGGAAGGGTGGGAAGGTGAGGAGATACCATTAGGGGATAATATGTTTTTAAGGAGAACAGAATCACATAGCTACTCCATCCTGCCTGATGTCTAGATTGCAAATGAAACTTCAGGAGGGCACAGTATTAAAGCCTCAGATTCTCATAGAACTGTAAAGAAAGGCTGAGTAGCTGGGGCCACATAATGTCAAAACAGCAGGAGTGTTGAAAATTTGTAACTCAAGTCTTAGCATCTGATATTTGGACTGAATTATTTCATTTTTTCTCAGACTTCTTGAGATTCTATGACTCCAATTAATCTTAATAATTTTTAGTGGCTCTAGTATGTCAAAGTGTTTTTTACAAGCTCTTCTCTGTATATAATCTTATTGCATTAGCCTAGCAGTGATTCACTACTAACAGCCTAGGGAAGGCCCTCAATTTCTCGTATTAAAAATGTTTATCACCCTTTTATTTGGAACTTATGTACTTGATTCTGACTGCATGGCAGTTGATCAAACCTTATAGGCTAAAGACAGATCACAGGATAGAGAGATTTGACACATTTATTGCATTTATTCATTTACATAAAATTTGACCTCTAGCTTTGAGAACACTTCCTCAAATACTGATACAATAATGTAAAAATAACCAGAGATGATTATTGAAAGGCATGCAAATAATAACAAAGAAGTCATAATTTTCAAATTTTAAGTAAATTTATTTAATGTTCATTTTGTGAAATCATATCGAGTCTTTAATTCATATTATTATTTTCCACAAGATCATAATATTGGTGTTTTCATCAGACTTAACAAAGATATGCAGCTTCAAGAAGTTAGTGATGGATGGATCACTTCACTTAGAACCAACTCGGGCAGTAGTCCATGTCGCCATTACATATACTTGACATTGTCCGAACTACAGGAAAACTGGAACAAATTGTGAAAAAAAATGTGTCCGTGTAAATCTACTCCTTCATGAAACTTAACATTTTATCTGCTTCCTATGTTTTGGAAATTTGAACTTCAAGTGATATGATAAATTGTCCATTGCTTCTAATGAATACAATGAAGAATGAAGGATACAAACCAGTCACTGAACCAAACCTTTTTGTTCTTTGAATATTAAAGCATCAGGTTTCTCAACAAGTTTTTCAGTTTTCTATAGATCCTGGAAATGCATGACATACTGAGTGTGAAATTCCAGTTTCCACTCTGTGCGGGAGCACAGAGGAATGGACATCAACCATGTTATCATCTGGACAGGCAACACACAGCCCTGAACTGGAGCACTATCCTTGCCTCTTTTAATTAGGCCAGAAATACTTCCATTTTTTCTCCATCAAGTTATATAGTTTTGATAATATTTATCATGATCACCTCATAAACGCTGACCTTCAACCAATGATTTGGCAGTAAGAAGAGAGATGGCAAAATGTGTATTGTAAGGATTTTTCTAATTTTGATGAGTGTGAATATTGTAGTGTTATAAAAAAATGTGTCTTTGCAAGTAATAAAATATTAACTGGAAGAAAAACAAAATCTGATTATTGATGATGTGAACATATCAACACAGGATATAGCTTTAAAGACTGATTCACTAGTAAAGAAAATATCATAGCATCAATAGTTTTCTCTTTTTTAAAGTTGGAATACGTTTTCTCTTAGCATCCCGGTACATTCTAGATGATATAATTTTTCAATTCAATGTCTAACTTTGACTCTAAGTCAACACAATGACTTTCTAAAGAACTTTTCAGTAGCATAGCTCTGCATTCAACTTTCTTAATATGTGCAACATATATTAATGTTCAGTAATGAACATACATTTCTATGTTTACTACTATCAAATGGTTGCTTTTGTTATATATGCCTTTTGAAATTATGTATAGCATTAACTAGCCCTACAATTCATCTACAACATTAGAAAATCTATTATCTACTTTTTATGTAGTCACCAGCTATTTAACAATTAGTCAGACTTGAAAAAAGAAGAACTAGGAGTAAATGAGAAAAAAGAACCACTTTTGTGAGATGTGTACTTTATTCTTTGCATTCTTATCACAGACTATCAGTAGATTCTAAATCCATGGAGATGAATGAATACTGCCTGCTTAATTTGTTAAGTCATCTTGTATTCTTATTATGAACATTTTGATATTCATATGAAATTTATACTTCATTATATTAAAACATTTATAATTGTCACTTTATGTATCTGCAAATAGGAAAAATATTTTAAACACTAATATGTGATGATCTAATAAAATTATAAAGTGAAATTGGTTTAGATGGTACATAGGTTAGTTGACAGCTATGTTTTACATTTTATGCATCTTTACATAATGTAATAAAATGCTTCTAGGAGAACCAATATAATAAGAATTTCAGCAAATGAGCATTGTGAGGTAGACCTTATACAAGACAAAAACAACACAAAAAGGAGACAAAGAAGAAATTCTTTGACATTGTCCCCATCTCTGCTAGAGAAAAGGCCTTGTGGAACAAGAACAGTAAACAGTGAACTTCTCAGAAAAATAATCCCCTTTGCAATTCAGGAAAGACAAATCAAAAAGACCTTGTGCCATTTCTAATCTCTTTTGTATACAGGGTATGGAGACAGTATGTCATTATGGAGCCAGGCCTGGCTTTGAACTCAATATACCCTTGCTTCAGACTTGAGTACTGAGTGCCGAGGTTGTATGCATGCGTGCCTGACCCTGCATGTGTTCTCAACTTGTATTGTGATGACTTGCTTTAAAGATAAGAAGAAAGCAGTATGTGACTGAAAACAAGGGTGATTAAAACTAGTAGAATTTAAAGAGACTTTTTTTTTTAAGATAAAGAGCAATGAAAGACTCAATCTTAAGGAATCATCCCCCTATGAAATAAACCATTATTTTCAGGTGCACATTGTTAACTACAGGAATATGAAATCATAGCATATCTTACCAAGTCAGGTAAAAGCAAAATAAACTAAAACTCTTATGTTAATTTATAGAGGTGTATGTGAGTGTGTATATTTGTGTGTGTGTGTTTGGATGTGTATGTATGTGTGTGTATGGTGTATCCATTTAAAAGGATAATTATATTTTACCTCAATTTTTTTACTAAGCAACCACAAGTCCAGGTTAACTACAAAGTGTGACAAAGGACATAAAATAAATAAATTAAATAAGTAAATAGAGGAATTGCACTGCTGATATACAAAACTAAATCTATGACTTTACAGAAACCAGGTGTTAGCACTCACAGAAAATATGATAAAACAACTAATATGATTATAATCACTATAATAAATTCTTTCAGCATAAGTGAACAATGTGCAAGGCAGATTAAAAGTTTGTCCAGGGATATGAGATTACAAGAAGTACTTAAATGTAGATTTTACATGTTTTCAAAATAACAGTAACATAAATGGAGACTATATTTGATTGCCCCCATCTGTAGATTCTTTCTAAACACCCAAGGCAGCAATCAGCTAGGCCATAATAATAATCATAAAACATATATATATATATATATATATATATATATATATATATATAGTGTCAAATAAACCTAACAATAGAAAGAATGTAGATAAAAGAATTAAAGAGTACTAGGGAGGAAAGACTACTTAGCTGTTATCACTGATCTGTGCGTTTCTGAGGGACGTCATTCAGTTCAGTCCCCTGTGGCCACATCAGGCTTCTCACAAAGCCTTGTAACTCCAGCTATAGAGAATCAAATAACTTCTCTGGCATCTGCAGAAAATGTATACACATGGTACATACTCACATAGATACACACATACATAATATAATTAAAATAATTTTTTTGTTAAAAGCCCATCCTTCACATATTGTAATGTGTGGTCATAAATGTAGTAAGATACACAAACTTGTACACTTTGCTGCTAAAGCACTAGAGGAAGATCTAAATGAAAGGGAACAAACTTAAATAGCCTCAATAACTTGAGAAAAGAAGGTTGCTTAAACAGTCATAAATACGTCTATTTTAATGATTAATAAAAAACTACATTAAGTCCTCTGTACTAAGAAATATACAAATACACTGAGAACACTGGTAAATACAAAGGTTAGAAACAGAATCTGTCAAATAGTTATTACTGTTTATACAAGTATAAAACATGTGAAATGGGAGAAGAATAGATATTATATATGTAGAGGCAACATGTAAAATCAAAAATCATGAAAATATCAGAAAATATACTGGTTGTTGAGAATGTTAAATTTATACATAGCCAAGTAGCAACAAATTGTCTGTTTCATAAAATCATTGAATTTCTTAGCTAAAGATACTATTAAAATAATTTGTGAAATTGGAACACTGCAATAAAAATGCATCTGATAAGCATTTTATTTGAAATAAAGTGAATACTTTTTAAATTCTCAGAATAATAAAAAATTAAAAATGTTAGGTGCAGCCCAAATGCGGGAAACTCGACTGCATCATTTGTGGTAGTGGGGGACTGCATTCGCACTCTCCCCTGAAAAAAAAATGTTAGGTGCATATATGCTCAGATGCCAACTGTAACAGTTTCACCCAAGTACTTTACAGATTAATTACATAACAACACTGGACAAGGCACAAAAGAAATATTGTGATATTGAAACTAGTCATTTCCCTTCAGGACCCCAAAAATGCATTAAAATCAAAAGTAAGAGTGACACAGTTTATATTCCATATATTAATAAATTATATTTGTACATTTATTACTATAACATATATGTGTATTTTCCATATATATACATATATATAAATTTATATATTTTTATAAGCCATGAGTATATTAGAAAGATATGTTTTACTTTCTGAGAAGTAGATAGTTGCCTAACTTGTGTTTTATATTGATTCTTCATTTATTTATACTCTGGAAGATATTTCAGTGTGAAAATGCTTTTATATATACATATTCATACACACATATACATCATATACATATACACATACACGTACACGTATACATATACATCCCTTAACATATGTTGATGAGTTGTTCCATGTGAACACAAAGATGCTCATAGTTGTGTGTGTGTGTGTGTGTGTGTGTGTGTGTGTGTGTGTGTGTGTTTGTGTTTGCTGAGACTCTATGTATCAGACCTCACCAGGTCACATTTACTAACAGTATTTTTCTTATTCATAGTTTCTCATGTTTCCACGTGTTGGGGATTTTTTTCCCCAGTTAGTGAGAAAATATGTTCAAGTACCTCATGTGGATACTGAGTTTCACTGCTCCTATTGGATTTGAGTTCATTTGTGTTTTGCTTTCTTTGCTCAAGGTTCTCAGGATGAGGAGGTGTGGCTACATGCTTATGTTCCAGGCTGACTGACTCTTTAAGCTTTTTGCCTGTTTATTTTGTTGTTGTTGTCCAGATAATTTACTTACTTAATTAATAAAAATCTCTATGGATCAAAGCTTAATTTCTCACTATCCAACTTTAAATCTCCTATAACTTTTATAAAACTTATCATTTTAAACTGTAAGCCCATTAGAAAACCCCACAAAATAAAATTAGAACATACACCCTTATCCAAGCAGACAAGAATGGTCAACATTGATACTGAAACTTTCTTTTAATTATTAATTATTTTTCTGTTCTATCTACCTTGTTAGACTTGTGGCCAAAGAATATATATTTACATGTGATTTAAGATTACAATATAAATTTCTAATTTATCATCATTTATCTCATAATTATGTCACTGGTCACAAAATCTTCACACCTGTAGACTGTTATTTCTTTCAGCTTTTGTAGTATTGTCAACATTTCACATCACCATAAGGCCCACAGTGCATAGTTAACTTTTAACCTCTTATAGTTCTCTAAGATTTAAATAGGATATTGTTCCAGTATATTAACTCGTCTCCATGCTTTTTTGCTGTTTTATGTTTATTTGACATGCATATTTTCACATGTGATATCATTTCCCTCCTTCCTTTAATACTTTATGTGATACAATTGTTATTGTGGCCTTTGTATTTATACATTCTCTTAATCTTATTTCTTTTTCCAGAATCATCACTTTAAGACATGACTCTCGATGGAATTCTGGGGCTGTCAGTTATACTAAGATAATCACTGCACATTCAGGCCCGTGCCTTCAGCTGAGTACCCTTGCCAGCAGAACTCTATTCTTCTCATCTCCCAAGTGCACTCTCCTGACAACCACACTGAGTTCCTCCTGTGTTTTCAGTGAAGTTATTCCCACCCTGGATGACTACTCTCTCTGTTTCAAAGCTACCTCTTTGTCCCTGTAGTCTAGGTGTTCTAAAGATGTTAACTTGAGGATAAGTCTGGGCTTCCTCTTTAGTCACACTGTCTGAGGCCTCATTTTCTTTCATGTCCCATGTCTTAGGTATGCTTTGTTTTGACTATTCCTATGTTGTGAGGACGAATTGTACAGATCAGGTGTATTTGATCACATAACTGCTTCCAGAGTCTCCTCCATTTCTCCTGATGAGGGGCTATCATCTAATTTCTAACTACTTACAACTAACTTCTCATCTTCTCTGGAAATATCCCCACTTTGAAACTTGCAAATTTCTCCCCATCTTTAGGAGCCTTATGTTAGCATTGAGAATTCTTGACAGACACTTCCAGTTTCATCTCTATCAATACTTTTAATACTTTTAGGCATCCCTGAAACTGTTCATGCCTCCAGGGTAACCTTTGAATAGATAGGTACTGACACAGATCTCAGGCTCTAAGACTTTACATAATTACATGCTTCAGTTACCTTAAATGTAGCATACTATTGAGATTTTGTGTTGAGTTTCTTTTAGATCATCTATAACAACTACATCATTTTGTAAGTATGTGACTTTTCTTTTAAACAAATTTTCTTCTTTCCACTGATATATATATATATATATATATATATATATATATACATATATTTAATTTTAACATTGCACCAAACAACACTAAAAGATACCTAATCTTAAATGCATCAATATTAACTTCTATGAAACAGGAAAATTTACCACTTGAATAAAATGTACACAGTGTGTTTTACAAATTACAACTTTAAACAATGTTTAAGAAATACATAATTGTAAAAATCACTCCTGGGAATTTTGAAAAAAAAATAAGTGGAGCAACTTACACAGGTGACTTCAACTTTCTGATCCTGCCTGTCTCTGAGGAGAATATGAATTTAATTCCGACCTTCTCAAGAAAGGGAGTATTGACATTTAATTAACACCACGAGGCAGAAAAACAGCTCTAGTGGGCTTTATCTCATATTTGCCTTGTATGCTCCCAGGATCAGAGCCGTTTTTAGCAATTTCATGCATCTTGTAGTTTCCATGAGTGCTACCTGCAGACATCTCATACTTTAAGCCCCATGTGTAAGGCTGTTTCATTCACTCGCTCTGGCTTGTAGGGAGTTGATATTTTTATGAATAGATAAACATTAATTTTTATACTGTATTATTGTTAGTACTTTAGGGGAGGACAAACCTACTTTCTAAAGCCATCGAACATTCGTGCAGAGTACACTAGCACTCGGTTGCTGCTCACACCATAGATACCATCCCCTAAGATATAGAGAAACCAGTTAAAATGATGCTGTAACTACCTACTTACCTGTTAAATCTGCTTGTTACTTTGATTCAATGAAGGTAGCAAGTAAACATGTTCAATAAAAAAGGACCAACAGGGCTAAGGTGTTGCCTCCATGATGAAGAGTACTGATTGTTCTTCCAGAGGTCCTGAGTTCGATTCCCAGCAACCACATAATGGTTCACAACCACCTGTAATGGGTTATGATGCCCTCTTCTGGTGTGTCTGAAGACAGAGACAGTGTACTCACACATATAAAATAAATAAATCTTTTAAAATAAAAGGAACAATAGTCATTACTAAATTGATAAATATTCAAGAAAATACTTTTGTTTATTTTGTATGTTCCAAGCTTATAGTGAATTAGTAAAAGGAAAAACAAACTAACGAGCAACAAATAAACAGGCAAATCTAAGGTTGCTTTTCAGGCACCAAGGAGAGACCAAAACAGACAAATATATCAGTAAATAAATTATTGAGAAAAATATGAAATTGATATACACAGAAGATACTAAATGGGAAATGGAGTTAATTTGTTGAATGTGATTGTGTTTGAAGTTTCTGATAAGTTATTATTTAAGCTAAATTCTACTAAATGTTAAAAATTGTGGAACAGGGTAATGAAAAAATTTCATTGGGAAAGACAATGGTTCACATAAAGATTCTAAATAATACATTATTAAGAAAGCTAGGTTGATTCTTAGTTTTCACAGTGAAAGATTATCTCTGAAATCACAATATAGGGCTGTGCAGGTTCTCTATCAGGCCATGTAAAATCACAGGCCCAGGCATTACTTTACTGGAAGCCTCTCACATTTTTCTGTACTACATTTAATACCAAGGCTTTAGAGCTAACAAGTGAGAAAACAGAGTCCAAAAAGCATCATGAAATGTTTTCCTTCCCTTTCCCCTTCCTTCCTTCCTTCCTTCCTTCCTTCCTTCCTTTCTTCCTTCCTTCTTCCCTCTCTCTGTCCCTCCCTTTCTCCCTCTCTTTCTTCCTTCCTCCTTCCCTCATTCCTTCCTTACCCTCTGTTTTCTTTCTCTCTTTCTTTCTCTCTTGCTCTCTTTCTCTCTTCCTCCCTCCCTCCCTCCTCTTTCCCTCCCGTCCTTCCTTCCTCCCTTCCTCCCTCCCTTCCTTCCTTCCTTTCTTCCATCCTTCCTTCAGATTTTGCCTAGAAGTGAGATATGCCTATATATCTGTCTCTTTCCTAAAATTCTTTCCAATTAGCAGCAATGCTTCAGTGAGACTTTTCATATACATGAGTTCAGAAGAGAACTGAAGACTGGTAAACAGTGGTGACAACTATGATGAACATATCATGAGAGTGTTACTGTGGGAAACCACAACCAAACATATGTTGTCAAAACAACTCTGTACTTAATAATTTCTATGTCAGGGAAAAGTGAAAAAAGAAATTAAAGACTTTCTACAAGTCTTTATGAAAATTATGACAAAACATACCCAAATATATGGGACACGGTGCTGAAAGAAAAGTTCACACTAAGTGCCTTCATAAAAATACTAGAAAGTTCTCATACCAGCAATTTAAAGATACACCTGAAAGCTCTAGAAAAAAGAAGCAATCACATGAAAGAGGAGTAGAAGCCAGGAAATAGTCAAAACGAAGACTGAAATTAATCAGTTAGAAACAAAGAAAACAATGCAAAGAATCAAAAAAAAAAAAAAATAAAAACCAGGATCTGGTTTTTTGAGAAAATTAACAAGATAGACAAACTCTTAGACAAACTAAGCAAAAGACTGTGAGACAGGACCCAAATGAGCAAAATCAGTAGTGAAAAGTGAAGCATAATAACTGACACTGAGTAAATTCAAAGAATCATTACTTCTTAGTTCAAAAACCTGTACTCCACAAAGTTGGAAAATCTTAACATAATATACAGTTTTCTAGACAAATACCATTTACCCAAGTTAAATCAAGATCAGGTAAACTATTTAAACAGCCCTATAGCCCCTAAAGAAATAAAAGCAGTCATTAAAAGTCTCCCAACCATAAAAGCTCCAGGCCAGATGGTTTTATTGCAGAATTCTGCCAGACTTTCAAAGAAAACTAATACCAATACTCCTCAAACTATTACATAAAATTGAAATAGAAGGAACACTGACAAATTCATTCTATGAGCCCACAGTCACCCTGATACCTAAACCACACAAGGACTCAACAAAGGAAGGGGGTTTGAGACCGATTTCTCTGATAAACATTGATGTAAAAATAGTCCTTAAAATATTTACAATCTGAATCCAGAAACACATCAAGCACATCGTTTATCAAGATCAAACAGGCTTCCTCCCAGAGATGTAGTATTGGTTCCATATATGAAAGTTCATCAACTTAATCCACCATATAAACAAACTGAAAAAAAAAACACACACTATCTCATTAGACACTGAAAAAGCATTTGATAAAATCCAACACTCCTTCATGTTAAAGGAATTAGAGAAATCATGGATATAGAGCACATACCTAAACAAAGCAATATACAGCAAGTCAAGAGCCAACATCAAACTAAATGTAAAGAAAAAGCGTTTCCCCTAAAATCAGGGACAAGACAAGACTGTGCTTGGTACTCTAGCCAGAGCAATAAGACAACTATGAGATCAAGTGGATATAAATTGAAAAGAACTCAAAGTATTGCTATTTGTGGTTGATATGATAGTACACATAAGTGACCCCAATGATTATACCAGATTAACTCAAAAAAAAGTAGCCCTTCTATATACAAATAAGAGAGAGAGAGAGAGAGAGAGAGAGAGAGAGAGAGAGAGAATTCCTGGTGTAACTTTAACCAAGCAAGTGAAAGACCTATATAGCAAAAACTTAAAGTCCCTGAAGAAAGAAATTGAGGAAGGATTCAGAAGATAGAAAGATCTCCATTGTTCTCATGATTTATCTGAATAAATTTGCTCTTAATAAGAGCAAATAGTATTTGTATATTTTATCCTGTATATACAACTACTTTAGAAAAATCTTTATTACTATATTTTAAATGTGTTAATTATTATCATTGCATTTACTTTCTCTTTAGTTTTTAAACCATATGAAAAAGTCTAGTAATATTTTCAAAATTTAAAAGTATTATTAATTTTGATATTAATATTTACATAATTTTAATGATACAGCCAAGACTCAGGGACTATTGCAGAAAAAGGTGGTAGAAGTGGAAGACTTTGACCAATTCAAACGTCTTCAAGATAAATGTACTAGAGAATATGATATTAAGGAAACTTACCTCAACAAGAAGAGATATGTATGTGAAATCCCTTGCCACCATCTTCCTAAGTGTTTGTCTTGAAGCAATCCTACTGAACTCATGACTAGACAGAGATCTTCATCACCCCAGTTCCTTGTGAGTATTGTGATTGAAGGATTAGACAGAGTAATAGGGTGGAGAACAATTTAAATTAATACAAACAGGGCAACAGACAAAAAGGATCACTAATTTCAGGTGGCATGATTCTATGTTTTAGAGAAAAGGGACCATTAGTTGCGTTTCCCTCCATGAAGGGATTAAAAACACATTTATATATTTCTTTAATAATCATTTTCTGACACTAAATATTGTACTATTTACCTGTTTTCAAAATGAATAATGTTAAACAGTTTTTCAAGTCTTATCAAGAATATCCAGTTTTTGCTAAAATATATTTGACATTTGGTCTTTCATTTGTAAATCTTCTTCTTACTAACATTTTTATTATTTCCTTTATTTTTAAGATTACATTAAAATTATTGTCCCCTTTCATTTACACTCTTCAGATCCTCCAATATATACTTCTTTGCTCTCTTTCAAATTCAGTCTCTTTTATTAATTATTATTATATTAAGCATATTATTAAACATAATATGCTTAGTCTATATGATGCTATCAGCATCTGTGCTTGTAAGAGTGATTATTTGTTACTATATAAACAATTGGTGGGTTCTTCCCTAGGGATGAGCCCTCAGTTTTCTCCTTTTCCACATTAGCATGTCAGTTCTTACTCTTATTCAGTTCCTATTTAGACTGAACAAGAGACATAAGCTCTCAGTAGCCTCACTGTTCTGGTTATTTCAATCTTTTTTTTACAGTCCAGTTGTTACAACCCCTCTCCCAGTCTACCCTCCCACAGTTCCTCAGCCTATTCCTCTTCCCTCGGTCTTCAAAAGGATTTACCCCACCCCCACCAACCTTCAGGGCTTCAGGACTCCCCTCTATTGGGGAACTAAAGTCTCTCAAGGGTTAGGTGCTTCTTCTCTCACTGAATGGAGAACAGGGAGTCTTCTGTTGTATTAAGTGTCAGGGGCCTTGGAGCCACTAGTGTATGACTCCTGGTTGGAGGCTCAGTGTCTGAGAGATCTCAGGAGTCCAGGTTAGTTGAGACTGCTGGCCTTTCTATGGGGTTGCTCACCTCCTCAGCTTCTTCTGACCTTTCCCTAATTCAACCACAGGAGTCCTTGACTTTAGTCCAATGGTTTGTGTAAATATTTACATCTGTCTGAGTCAGCTGCTCTCTGGGCCTGTCAGAAGACAGCCATTCTAGGCTGTTGTAAGCTCACTCTAGCATCAATAACAGTATCAGCCCTTGGGGCCTCCCCTTGAGCTGGATCTCAATTTGGATCGGTTACTGGTCCCCTTTTCCCGCAGTCTCTTCTCCATTTTTGTCCTGGCAGTTCTTTTAGACAGGAACAATAACTCTGGGTCAGAGCTTTTGACTGTGGGATGGCATCCCCATCCTTCCACTTGATGCCTTGTCTTTCTACTGGAGGTGGACTCTAAAAGTTCCCTCTCCTCACTGTTGGACATTTCATCTAAGATCCCTCCCTTTGAGTCCTGAGAGTCTTTCACCTCCCAGGTCTCCGGTACGTTCTAGAGGGTCTTGTCACCTTCCATCTGCCGAGATTGCATATTCTCATTCATTGTGCTGGCCCTCAGGGCTTCTCTCAGGTCCCCACACCTCTATTCCTGATCATGTTCCCCTTCCTCTCTCCCTCCCCTTCCTTTCTCCCACTCAGATACTTCCCTAGTTCCACCTCCTCTGATTGTCATTTCTCCCTCCCAAGTGGGATTGAAGCATCCTCACTTGGACCACTGAGCTTGTTAACTGTCTTGAGTTGTATGGATTGCATCCTAGATACTCTGCACTTTTTTTTTTTTTACTAATATCCACTTATTAGTCAGTTTATACCATGCATGTTCTTTTAGTTACCTCACCCAGGATGATATTTTCTAGTTCTGTCCATTTGCCTGCAAAACACATGATGTCAGCTTTTTCAATATTTAAAGGGTGTTAAATACCCTGGCCTTGCTTCTCCTGGTACAAGACACATATAACACATATATATGGATACAAGCAAGCCTACTCATATAGATAAAGCTAACTAATTAACCAACTAAGTAATTAGCTAACTAAAATCTCACAACTAAACTATGTAAAAAAGTAAATAAGTCATACCAGGAAAAATATACAGAAGTAAATGCCATTATGTTTATTGTTCTAGGATTTTTTTAGTTTTTCATTTTATTCTCAATGAATATAAATTTTGCACAATTTTTAATGACTAACTGTTAAGGCTATATCAGTTCATGCATGTTCTTTCTTATAACCACTGTTCTGATCTCCATGGGTCAAGCACAGTATATAAGCACTCATTGTAAGCAAGTTCTCTGCTGGGACTGAAGTCTCTGCAGGTGATTGATATATGTGCTTACTGTGCTGTCAATCAAATGCTTCTCAATTTTTAAGAAATAGACTATCTGGATAGCATATTACTTATTTTCTTCAAGGTTTTTATTGATTGATACATATGTTTTTTTCTATTTTAGAACAGTTATGAATAAAACATATCTCTGTGTTTATATGTATACATGTATATATACATATATGAATATATAATTCAATTAATAAATGGATATATATATCATATACAGATATATGCATAGAGGGAGAGACAGAGACAGAGACAGGCAGAGAGAGAGAAAGAGAGAGAAAGGGAGAAGAAGAGGGAGAGGGAGAGAGAGAGAGGGAATTGTTTAATTTCCATGAGTATGTAAGCTTTATGGTTTTTCTGATGTTGATGAATTCAGCTTTAATCCATGGTGGTCTGTTGAGATACAAGAGGTTATTTCAGTTTTCTTGTATTTGTTCAGGCTTGCTTTGTGACTAACTATATGGTTAATTATGGTGATGGATCCATGAGGTGCTGAGAAAAAAGGGTATTCTTTTGTGTTTAGGTGAGGGATTCTACAAATGTCTGTTATGTACATTTGATTCATAATGTTCAATAGTTTCATTATTTCTCTGTTTAGGTTTTGTCTGGGTCACCTCTCATTTGGTGAGAGGGGGTTATGAAGTCTCTCAGTATTAATGTGTCATATTCAATGAACAATTTAAGCATTAGCAAATTTTCTTTTACAAATTTATGTGACCTTGTGTTTGAAGCATAGATGTTCAGAATTGAGATTTTTGACTTGGTAGATTTTTCCTTTGATGAGTCTTAAGTGTCCTTCCTTGTCTCTTTCCATTTATTTTGGTCGAAAGTCTATTTTATTAGATATTAGAATGGCTACATCAGCTTGCTTCTTGGATCCATTTCCTTGGAAAACTTTTTCCAGCCCATTACACTGAGGTAATCCATTATCTTGATTGCTGCAGTTTGTTCCTTGTATGAAGCAGAATAGTGGATCATGGTTTTTAATCCATTCTGTTAGCCTATACCATTTTACTGTGAAATTATTGAGTCTATTGATGACCAGTAATTGTTATTTCCTATTATTTTGATCCCTTTGATTTTGCTGTTATGAGGTACTTATTTTCTGTCTTTTCTTAGATGTAGTTATCTTCCTTGGGTTGGACTTTTCCTTCTAGTATTTTCTGTAGGGCTGAATTTGTGGATAGTTATTGTTTGAATTTGGATTTTTCTCAAAAATAAATCTTCCTTTTTCCATTTAATGTGATTGAGAGTTTTGCTGGGTATAATAGTCTAGTTTGCAACTGACAGGGATGTGGAGGTGGGGACATCTTCTGGCTGTGACAGAGATCTATCATAGTGGAGGCACCCAAGAATCAATGAGGGTGACCTTAGTTGTATCTCACAACAACTAAGATATGTAACCTGAAGTGGCCATCTTCTATATTCGATCAAGAACCCAAGTGGAGCAGTATGGACATCACTCCGCCTACAAAACTTTCCACTGAATATTAATCCTGTCTACAAGACATGTAAAGATAGACAATGGAGTAGAGTCTGAGAGAATAGCCAACCAATAACTGGCCCAACTTGAGACCCATCTGAGACTGGCAAGCACCAATCCTTGACAGTATTAATGATACTCTGTCATGCTTTCGGACACTCGTCTAATATGGCTATCCTCTGACAAGCTTTACCTAGCAGCTGACTCAGAGTCCTGCATCAGGGATGCAGAGTTCAGCAGCCAAACAGTGGCAGACATTTATAGAAGACGTAAGAGAAGAATTGTGGGGCCTTAAGCAGATGGGAACTCCACAGGAAGTTCAACAGATTCAACTGACCTGTACTCTTAGGTATCCAGAGACTAAAACACCAACCAAAGAGCACACTAAGGCTGTACCTAGGTCCCTATGCACAAATGTAGAAGATGTGCAGCTTGGTCTTCATGTGGGTCCCAAACAAATGAAGTGGTGGCAATCACGAAAGCTGTTGCATGTAGGTATGATATGTTCTCCTAACTGGTATCAGTTCTCCTTGACTGGTATCAGTGAGAGAGGATGTGCTAGGGTAGGAGGATGGGGGAGCTCAGTCTTCTCAGAGGAGAAGGGAAGGGTATAAAGAGGCAAGGATTGTAGAAGGGGTGACCGGGAGAGGACAGTGCCCAAGATGTAAAGACAATAAATAAATAAACACAAAAGAGTACAAAATAGAATGAATAAATAAATAAATAAATAAATAAATAAATAAATAAATAAATAAATAAATGGAAAATATCAGATTGGACTGTTATCTCAGATGAAGAATTATGTGCATGTTTGGCCCAGAAAGTAGTTAACACATTATTGAAAGATAAACATATTTAACACATTCACCAGTGATGATTTTGTTTTCTAAAGTCCAGAAATTAAAGAAGATGATGCAGAAAAGTAACCACATTCTTTCAACTCTGAATTTTAGTTCTGTATACTTTCATATTAACCAAATTATTAATATTGAATATTTTTCACATTTCAATAAATTTGATATAGTGCTAATATCTTGTGTAGGTTAACAAATGTTAGGATCTTAACTTCCTCAGGTTTATTTCTAGATACTTTATTCTCCTTGAGGCTATGGTGAAGGGGACTGTATCTACAATCTCTGTATTTTTCTTCTTAATGTACATAAAAGCTACTGATTTGTACAAGCTGTATCCAAACCTGTTGCTGAATTTGTTTATTGTTTCTAGTTTTCTTATAGAAGTCAGGTCTCTCAATTAATGCATTCATTATAGATACTTTTTATAATTTGTACTAAAGCACATACATAAAAATATATCTTAATGTCATAAATCTTTGTCAAATTTTCATGTAAATATTGAGGAGGTATGCAGATCAGTAATAATGTACGAGAGCAGCATTTCACATTTACCAACAAGCTGAAAAGCAAAACCAGTGATATAGCACATAAAAGTTACTGCACATGTAACTTTCAGTAAATATATCACAAATTATGGAACAATAAATTACAATATCATTTAACACAGTCCCATATATTATAGAAAGCTAATGTATAAATATGTAATTATAGTATATTAATCTTTACAAAATTGTCAGTGTTTAACACTTTTTCAGTGAAAAAGTTCCAAATTTTCAAAGTTTAAAAAAGCCTTCAAGTTTTACAAAAATTTTAAAAGCTATTAAAATAAACTTTATGAGGTATTTCTAAAATATCACAGTTAAAAACTGAAGATTTATTTCTTTATCAGTAAAATGTGTTAAGAAACATAATTGCTTGGGAGGGAAAAAAAGGAAATATAATTGCTCAAGTAATTGTTGGACAACTGTCCTCTTTCTCCCCAACACTTGCATTAGCTGAGAGTTACCACATGATGGATGACAAAATACAAACATATACCTATAAAAGTATGTAGAAGATATAGTATCTATTGAACGAGTCCTGTAAACTCGAAGAGCTTCTTTTTTGTTTTGTTTTTTGGTTTGTTTGTTTTTGTTTTTTCTAGACAGGATTTCTCTGTGTGGCCCTGGCTGTCCTAGAACTCATTCTGTAGACCAGGCTGGCCTCGAACTCAAAAATCCGCCTGCCTCTGCCTCCCTAGTGCTGGGATTAAAGGCATATTCCACCACTGCCTGGCTAAAGAGATTCTTAATAAAGCATAAAACATAAATCAATTAATTTTCTAAATTAGTTCAAAGATAAAAACCTCTTAAGTTAATAATTTGTATTTTCTAGGTCCTAAAATCATTGTCATAATATGAATTATATATGATGATATGTACACTTAGAAAGACTTGACAGATATATTTTAATGAACTCACACCTTGACTTTGTTGCAAATAAATATGTAAATAGGGATTAAAAGAGTTGTTACTTGGTTAGCTCTTTAAGAAAGGAGATAAGATACCACAAACTCCATGTAAAGTCTGTTCTGTAGCATCTATGCAGTGCCAATAGTGGGTCACAGGAGCATCCTTTGCTGTGAAAGATGGCATAGTAATTGTGGGCTCTTCAATAAGAAACATAAAATGCAATCATGAAACAGCCTCCAGAACCACTCAGCTGGAAATACTGAGATGCATTCCACACCAGAAAATAACAGCTGTCTTCAAAACAGCTTCTTATTGATTAGGGACTAAGGCAGCCCATTTTTAAGGCTTGCTCTCTGGAAACTTCACAGAGTTGTTTGTCATCTCAGGAACATGTAGAGTTTGCTTTAGAAAAAAAATACATGTAACACTGGAATAAATACTAGGATTAAGAACCAAGACAATTGCTTTTTTGTCCTGTCTCAGATCAAGAGTAAACCTATTTTGTAACCCCCAAATTTCTCTTAGGTAGATGTCCTATCCATGACTAAGAAATACAAACTGAGGACCCCAACATATATACCCCAATCTCTACAATGAATTACTACAAGGCCAAGAATATTATCTATTTGACATGTCCTAAATACTTTTTGATATTCTATAACATATTTTTAAAAATATAGCTCTGGACTGATTCCCAGAACCAGTACCCAATAGTTGTTTTAGTGAATAAAAATGACATTATTCAAGCCTCAAAACTAAACATGATTGTTCCTCTTAATTACCAACTCCTGAGAAAAGCCTGGAGTTTTATCCACAAAGTGTGATTGAATCTACATCCCTCTTCTTTCTATTGTCACACTTAGCCATCTTCTAAAAGTCAGTTTCTTTCTGTTCTCTATTTTCCTCTTCATTACATCTTTATTTAGTTCAATGTTCACTTTCAAAAAACCAGTAATCTCTTTTATAAACATTTTAACTAAGCATAATTACATGAAAATTCCCTCCTTCCCTCTCCCCCTCCAACTCCTTCTACAACGTCTTTCACTCTCTAAGTGATAGTCTCTATCTTAATTGTTAATGAGAAACATATTTATATGTACATATGTGCACAAATAAGTAAATAAAATCTGAAGAATCCATTTTTTCTTGGGTATATATGATTTCAGAACTCAACTCTTTCATTTGAATACTGAACAGGCTCATAGCTAGAAGAAACTATTTCTCTCTCTTAGGAGTTATTAATTGTCATAGTTCTCTGTCTAGATTGGCGAACCCATGAAATCCCTCCCTCCCGCTTAGCATATGTGTTGATATTGCACTTGGTCAGAACTTGTGTTTGAACAATATGTGTATAAATCAGTAGAAATCCTGGTATTCTGATCTTATAATCTTTATGCTCCCTCTATAGCAATGTTACCTTGGCTACATATCCATGAGCTGTCATGTAGATGTAGCCACTTCGTTTCTTCCTCAGAACTGTTGATCTCTGTGTCACATTATAACAGTGAAATTAGATCTGATTGTCTTCATATTATTTTAAAATATACTTGATTAAACTTTTTAGAGATTGTATTTTGAACATATTCATCATTTATGTAATCCCCCAAGTCCTCACAGATCCACACCTTATTCAATACCCACAGAGCATTATATTCCCATTTAAAAAAATCTTTCGAATCCTATTAGCGCTATCTATATACTCTTAGATGTGTAGCCATCTTTCCAGTGAAATCAATACTAACTATATCTGTATCAGACAATTTTAACTTTTTCTTTATTAATGAATTGTTT
Organism: Montemys delectorum; assembly: GCA_019843815.1. Lineage (NCBI taxonomy): Eukaryota > Metazoa > Chordata > Mammalia > Rodentia > Muridae > Montemys > Montemys delectorum. The sequence continues at coordinate 46,693 of JADRCD010222819.1, forward strand.
TTTATTTACATCACAAATTTCCCTCACTCACTCCCCCTTCACAGAATTCTTTCCCCCCATCTTCCATCTGCTTCACCTTTGAGATTCCCCCAATAGGAATCACCACAAATGAGGCATCATGTCTCTACAGCATTAGGCACATCCTTTCCAACTGAGCCCAGAGAAGGCAGCCCTCTTCTACATGTATACCTGCTAATGGTCTTGGATTACCCCACGTATGCTCTTTGGTTGGTTGCTTAGTCTCTGGAAGCTCCCAGGAGTCTAGGGTTAGTTGACATTGTTGGTCTTTCCATCAGGTTGCCATGCCCTTCAAATCCTTCAATCCTTCCCTCTCTCTTCCATAGGGGTTCCTGATTTTACATGGAGTCTGTGGTATCTTTTCTGTCCAATACTTGGCCTCTGTTAGATTCATGATGTCATTTTTTTTAATATTTGAATAGTATCCATTGTGTTAATGAACCACATTTTCTTTATCAATTTTTTGGTTGAAGGACATCTGGGTTCTTTCGGGTTTCTGGCTATTACGAATAATACTGCTACAAATATAGTGAAACACATTTCCTTTTGGTATGGTGGAGCATCTTTTGAGTATATTCCCAGGAGTGGTATAGCTGACTCTTCTGATAAATCTATTTCCAATGTAACTGCCAGATTGATTTCCAGAGTGGGTAATCCCACCAACAACGGAGAAGTGTCTCTGTTTCTCCACATCCTTGCGAGCATGTGCTGTTTCTTGAGGCTTTGATCTTGACATTCTTTTCTTTTTATTAAATATTTTCTTTATTTACATTTGAAATGTTATCCCCTGTCTTAGTCAGGGTTTTTATTCCTGCACAAACATCGTGACCAAGAAGCAAGTTGGTGAGGAAAGGGTTTATTTAGCTTATTTCTACATGGCTGTTGATCACCAGAGGAAGTCAGGACTGGAACTCAAGCAGGTCAGGAAGCAGGAGCTGATGCAGAGGCCATGGAGAGATGTTCCTTGCTGGCTTGCTTCCCCTGGCTTGCTCAGTCTGTTCTCTTATAGAACCCAAGACTTCTAGCCCAGGGATGGCACCACCCACAAGGAGCCCTACCCCCTTGATAACTAATTGAAAAAATGCCCCACAGCTGGGTCTCATGGAGGCACTTTTCCAACTGAAACTCCATTTTCT
>JADRCD010222820.1:0-37449 GCA_019843815.1 Montemys delectorum
TAGGCATTTAGGATTGTATACCATCTGTGACATCTTGGTCACAGAATTTGAATGGATTTTCTAAGATACAGATTTGCACAGATTTCCCCCACAGACTGAAGCTAGTAGCCTTGCAATATTCCATAATGTCTTTTATATTGAAACATGGCACGTAGCTGTGTCTTGGACTTAAGGGAGAAAACATAGAAGTGTTATTCTACAGTGACAAAGAAATGTCCACAAGTTTGAGTCTTGAGGATGTTAGTGTACCTGGGCTTCATCTCAAAGTAGTAGAAATATATTAGTGATGCTGTACCTAGAGAATGGATTTATAGTAGAGAAACTCAAACCATAAGGAAAGAGAAGTAGTAAGAATGAATGATCAAGTATAATGGGACCCCAAGGTACTTCAGGCTAAAGAATTTGCTTGTTTTTCTGCTAATAGAGACAGAAAAGGAAAAATGAAGTGGAAGCAAATGTAGTCCTAGAATTTATGATAATACACAGTGCTCAGTATAGACCCTGGGATGATAGTTGCTGAGTGAGCTTTATACTATAGTTGATGACTGCAAAAATGCTCTAGGCTTTTCAATTGTTATAAAACAGAATACATTGTGGCAGTTTCCTAGAAATTGAAACAATCCATCCTATAGGAATGTTTCTTATGACATGAAAAAAAGAACTCAAAATAACTTCAGGAAGTCCCTGAAACTGACTATATCTATAAAGCTCTTTTGAAAGTCCCATAAAGGAGACAAGTAGTAAAGATGGCCAAGCTGCAAAGAAGACAAAGGAAGGACACTCTTCAGCTTGTTGACCTCTCTTCAAGTTTTGCAATGTGCTCCAGTTACAAACTTTGGAAGGTGTCACTAATCATGGAGTAGGCTTTACCTATATAGGTATATTTGACTCATTTTTTGCTCCAGTAAGTAATTTCTTATGAATATTCCCATAAGTAACACCAATAAAAAAGCATTAATTCACAAAATAGGACTTTGGTGTTATCTGTACTTTGGTCTGTTGTTGGATCACTACCTGTGGTAAATAGACAAATGTGTCACTACACTTAAGTAAAAGTCTTTCAGACAGCAGATACCTAAATAGGATATGACAATAAGCATTAAGTAAAGAAGGATATCGAAGGACAGGGACAATTAATATCACCTGTCTATATCTCTTAGTCTTACAACCAGTCTTCATTAGGAACTTGTCCTTTTCTCCCATAAAAGGAAGTCGTTCATGCCATTGATCTGATTTTGAAGATAGAAAGTATTATTTAGGCAATCTCATATCATTTCTAGGAGGATTGTCTTGGATTCTGTGAGTCACAGAACAAAGTTCAGAGTTTGCCCATGTGTGACAAGCCTTTTGCCAGGTAGTTGTCTACTTATTTTTTCTAGAAGGGAGACAAGACATTTTGGGTTCTGCAATCTCAACTACATTTTTTTTCTCACTACTCTACAACTATTACTCTTCCCCCCATCTCACTCTGCCTTATCTATGCCCAGGAAAACTATCAAGTATTCAAGAGTGTCACTTTATATCCAACTGTATTTTTCTACGTGTTAAAACGGAGCATGAATGGACCCTAGTATTGATAGCTTACGATCTAACTATTTTATTAAATGATCATGTAAAATATCCTATAAGTGTGCACCTGCCCATGATGATAGAAGTCAACATCACGTATTTTTTTCTTTTATTTGTTCTTCATCCATTTTGTACACTTGAAAAAGATGTGCACTAAGATCCATTTCTTGGCAATCAAATTATGAGAAAATAAAAGTGTACTGGCTGGTTTTGTGTGTCAACTTGACACAAGCTGGAGTTATCACAGAGAAGGGAGCTTCAGTTGGGGAAGTGCCTCCATGAGATCCAGCTGTGGGGTATTTTCTCAATTAGTGATCAAGAAGGGAGAGCCCCTTGTGGGTGGTGCCATCCCTGGGCTTGGAAGTCTTGGGTTCTATAAGAGAGCAGGCTGAGCAAGCCAGGGGAAGCAAGCCAGTAAGGAATATCTCTCCATGGCCTCTGCATCAGCTCCTGTTTCCTGACCTGCTTGAGTTCCAGTCCTGACTTCCTTTGGTGATCAACAACAATATGGAAGTAAGCTAAATAAACCCTTTCCTCCTCAACTTGCTTCTTGGTCATGATGTTTGTGCAGGAATAGAAACCCTGACTAAGACAAAGGGTAATTATATAATCTACCTTCATTTTGAGTTTTGAGTGAGATAAAATAATAAAGAAATAGGTCACATTTGAGCACAGAGTGATACAATTTCTATGTTGATCTAGTTTCCATTGGAGAAAGAGTCAACTGATTGAAAAAATGATGTGCTATAGTCTTAAAAAGCAACCTATATTCAGAAGACACTTGGATCTGAGTAAGAATCTTGTGCTTTACAGGTCAGAAGGATAAAATTAATTTGGAACTAATTGATTTCTACTAGACATGTCAGTTTTCCCACTTGATGATTTCTAAATATATTAAGAAAAATTGGTGGGTTTAGTGAGGTATCTTACTATATTTTATTATCTTGTAGTAAAATTACAATGAGGTCTACATATATTCTTCTCAGACATGCTAGTATAAAAATAGAACTGTATTGCTTGCAGATATTCTTTAACAAACATATGCTCAAATGTTTGCTAGCTTGCTGTTTAATGTTTTTACTAAAGTTCAAATGGATGCCTTTTAACACATTTGGCCTTCTTTAATGTAATGAATAGAAGTCTAGACTCTGAATCCCTTTGATATTTGAGAGTTTTGCTACGTTGCAGTATTAGGCAGGATTCTTTAGAGAAACATAATTGATAAAATGTATGCCCTGTTTTAAAAAAGAGGTTATATCTTACTATATCTTATGCAATAGAGGCTGGATAGTCAATAATGGACATCTGCACAATGGCAGGAGAGCATACCAAACATCTGCACAGTCCAAAAAGCTGTAAGGCTCAGCAACTCTAGTCAGGAGTTGAAGGCTTGTAACTCCCTGAAGAGTTGTTAATATTGCATCCAGTTGAAAGGGCAAAGAAGTTGGAGTTCAATGTCAGCATAGGTTGGCAGCAGTAGTGACAGATGCATTCTTTCAAAAAGTAGCAAAGACAGGCAGGTGCACACTGTTTTTTCCTCAGAGTACTTTATATCTTGACCATTCATTGAGAGACACTACTCACTTTGAGTGTGAGTCTTTCACCATCACTTAATTCTTGGTAGAAATACTCATGCACATATATCTTGAAGCCCTTCTTCTCTTACAGAGTTGACTGTTTAGGCCATGCATCATGATTTTCCATTTTATTTATTTATTTATTTTTTAGATATTTTCTTTATTTACATGTAAATTTTCCCTTTCCCAGGTTCCCCTCCAAAAAACAAACAAACAAACAAACAAAAACAAGAACAAACTCCTTTTGCCTCCCCCTCCCCATGCCTGCCACCCCACCCTCTCCCACTTATTGGCCCTGGCATTCCCCTACACTGGGGCACAGAACCTTCACAAGGCCGAGGTCCTTTCCTCCTATTGATGATCGAATTTGCAATCCTCTACTATACACATGCTGCCAGAACATTCAGTCCCACCCTGTATAGTCCTTGATTGGTGGTTGGGTCCCTGGGAGCTCTGAGGGTACTAGTTAGTAATTGTTGTTCATCCTAAGGGGCTGCAAACCCTTCAGCTCCATAGAACCTTTCTCTAACTCCTTCATTGGGGACAGTGTACTCAGTTCAATGAATGGTTATGAGCCTCTACATCTGTATTAGTCAGGTATTGTCAGAGCCTCTCAGGAGATAGCTATATGCTTGTCCATTTTAAAAGTGTAACAGAGAGCAAGTCATCGTGAGCCAATTGGGACAGTAGAGGGAATTGAAGAAAGAAGATACATTAAATCATGTATAATGAATGCCACATACACATGTAAAAATAACATGGTGTTACTAATTACATTGAAGGCACTAAAAAGCAGGTTGGAATACGTATATGAAAAATGTAGTAATAATTTACAAACAAATGAAAGGCTCCATTCAAGTTCTATAACATTGCCATATTGTACTAGCAGAATGATTCTTAAGATTATCTCAAATTAATCTGATTCTTGACTATGTTACCTTTGGATTTGGATAAACTTCTTCACTCTTCATATATACTTTGAGTTAGATCTCTTTATTGACATTGTTCTTGCCATCTCTACAAGTTTCATGTTCTAGAGACTTTCTACCAAGCAGCAGGAATAACATTGTCTGCAATATCCTATGGATGCTCAAGCTTGGCTATACTGCTTTCTATGTTTTCTGGATATTGTCTTTCAATATGTGTTCAAATGCTCAATAGAAAATTTTAGGCTTAATTGTAGAATAATTTTTGACAAATATTAGATAACAAGTCTTTTTATTGTTTGACACAGACAAAATAAGTCAACTGTCATAAATTTTTGAGTGCTAGAAGTGAATCATAGTCTTATACCTCTCTTCTATTCTCCCATTGTTAACCTTCAGAATATCCTTCAGGTAGAGATTTGTCTTTATGAATTTCTAACTTTAAGTCATCTTTTTGGGAAGATACAGCATGCTTTCAGAAAAGGGAGCACATCTACTTATAGATTTTGCATAGTTCAAGTATGATATGTCTCATTTATGTTCTGTAAAACTTTGTATATATGTTTATATGTTGAGAGTGGAATAAAACAATTTGAGTATACAAACATGTAAACATATTCAGTTTTTATGTATTAATTTTGGTAGATATTTATTTTTAAAAATTTTGTAATTTTCTGACAAACAGTAAAAATACTAAGCCTATATTTATCTGTAACCCTCAATATTTAAAAAAATAAAACAAAATAAAACAACATTAATACAAAAAAGACTTCTATCCTTCCCCTAGCTCTTCTGCAAGATTTCCTGAGCTTGGTCTAATGTTTGGCTATGTGTTTCTTCATTTATTTCGGTAAGATGATGGGTGGATTATCTCAGAGGACAGTTATGATAAGCAGCTGTCTATAATCATATCAAAATATCCTTTATTGTGTCATCGATTGGTGCTAGCCCATGGAATGAGTCTCAAGTTGGGCCAGTCATTTCTAGGCTATTGCCTCAGTCTCTATGACATCTTTGTGTCTGAAATTTTTGAAAGTAGAATAAAGTATTGAGGGTAGGTTGGTGTTCTTATCTGTTCACTGTGAGTCCTGCCTTGCTACATGAAGTGGTCAGCTTAGGCTCTGTATCTTCCACTGTAGGGAGTCTCTTAGAGTCACCCTCCTATATTCCCTGGAGCTGCCCCTATTCTAAGTCTCTGTACATCCTTCCTCCCACTCCCTGACAATGTATGTTCACTCTCCTTGCCTCCCTCCTAGGATCTACCTACAATTATCTCCCCTTGTTCTTCTCTCCATCCCCTCTCCAACCCGGTTCCCTCCCTCTATCCACTTCCTATGACAATTTTATTTCATTTTCTGAATGAGATTCACACATCTTTCCTTTGGACCTCCTTATTTAGTGTCTTTGGGTCTATGGATTGTAGTGTGTATGTCCTGAGCTTTGTGGCTAATATCCACTTATAAGTGAGTACATATCAAGCATGTCCTTCTGGGTCTGACTACTAAGACAGGCACTGTGACTTGAAAGTGTTTAAGTTCCCTGCATGACTGAGGCTGCATGCCTCAAGGAGATAGGTAGACACAAGTTTTTGTCCTCAAGAGTATATTGGTGTGATCTGAGAGTTGGAAATTGATTAATGTGGATCCCAGCAGTGTCTACATGGTGCCACATATAAGGATGTTCTTGGAGGTTACTTTAGGGACTATGCACTTGGATTTCTTGGAGAACATTGTGAACTCAACTTTGACGAATTTGTTCAGTCAGCTGTGTCTCCATGCACATCTATGTGTGGATGAAGGAAACAACTGCTATTGTGACTGCACAGGTAATGGACTAACAGAGACGCATTGTGGGACTTTGATGCCTTGTTTTTGGTCATAATGATACAACATGCAAAGACACTGTTGATAGTTATATTTGTCACTGACCTAGATATTCAACACTACAATGAAAGATCCAAAGAAGCTAAATAAAAAGAAGGGACATAAATCAATGCTGTAGAAATTTCTACCAATTTCGGGAAGAATGTGCCTATGTGTCTTTAGAGGAGCAATAGGGACACAATGCAGGCCCACATTCCCTCCTTCAACTGCCTTGGATACTATGTCTATATTTTCATCTATCAGCTTGGATTCATAGACAGGAGCCTAGCATAACTGTACAGAAAGGCTCCACCCAGCATGTGACAGAAAGAGATGCAGAGACTATAGTCAAACATTAGAATGAGCTCAAGAAGTCTTGTGCAGGAACTGGGGGAAAAGAAGAGATAAGGACTCTACCACAAAGCCATAAGCATCAGATAACTTATACTCTTAGGAGTTTCAAGAGACTGAATGGAAGCAAACAAAGGCTGGGGCCATGACACATATGTAGCAGATATACAGCTTAGTCTTTATGTGTATTGCCAAAAAACTTTAAAGGGGGCACATCCTGACTCTTGCCTGCCTCTGAATCCTGTTCCCCTAGCTGTAAGTCCTGTTCCCCTAGCTGGTAGGTTTGGCCTCAGGGGGAGAGGATGGTCCTAGTGTTGCAGTGACTTGAAGCACCAGGGTGGGTTGTTAACCCGTGGAGACTTCCCTCTTCTCAGAGGTACAGAGGAGGTGCGGGTGAAAGGGAAGCATGTCAGGGGTCTGGAGCGGGGGCTATGATTTGGATGTAAAGTAAATATATACATTATGGAAAAGCATTTCTAGAAATAAATAAGACAGGGTCCTGATCATTCTTGAGAGTCTACTCAAGTTTATTCTAAGGCTAACTAAAACTGTTTCACTTAGCATTTGATTTATTTTTGTATATTTCCATTTTTAAAATTAAAATATAATAACATAATTATGCTGCTTTATCCCTTCCTCTTTCTCCTTCCAGTCCCTATCTTTAAGGATATTCTCAAATACTGTGTCTGGGCAAATGTACCTGCCTATATCAATGGCTTGAGACTTGTCAAATTGTTTCTGATTTGCAAAAATGTCAGAACAGAGAAGCAGGATAAGTAGAAAAAAAATCAAACAACAACAGCAAAAGAAAATACAACTCTTGAATGGTTTGTCGTTAAACAGATGGAGCAATGGCTTGAGAATCCACATCTATGCACTTCTCTAACTAAGGGAGCCAAAACACTACTTGAGATTTTTATTTTATTTTTAATAATGAAGAATAGTTCAAAGATCTCCAGTGTTAAAATGCACAAATTGTTCTCCTTCTGTCTTGTCAGAGTTTAAAATGTTTTGTTCATTCCTAAATGAGTCACAATGAACCCATATGCAAATACTAATAAATTAATAAAATCACCATATTTAGTCTTAGCTGATTGTGGGGAAAACAATAGAAGTATAATCTTGTCCACTCTATTTAAATGAATTTAATTTAGTTAAATTATTGAATAAACACAACATTTCAGATCTGTCTTGGCCAATCCTCATTAAGCTGGATCATTTGTTGTTTAATTCAATCAAGTTTTTAGATCAGCAATTGTATGCTCTTACTAATAATTTTGCCTCTTCTTTCTAAAATCTATACATTTCAATTACATTATATTAACCTTCAACAAAATGCTAAATAGGGATAATAAACGATAATAAGCATTGTTAGAAATCTGTTTTCAAGTAGGGTAAATCCAATTCAAATTCATCTATGAGTACAATACATACAAATAATATGTATTGTATTCTCAAATTCTAGAGAAATGTTTGGTATCAGGCATGATTAAAAGTATAGTAGCAAAACATATTCTAGGAGGTAGTTCTTTCCATATCTCTCCTATCTGCTTTTATCTGTGTGCTGTCCTCATTCTTTTCTAGAATAAATTAATTATTTAATTAAGCCTGGAAGGATAGATGTCAGCAACATCAATTTATAACATCCATTCATCTTCTAATCTCAAAACTGAGGAAAAAAACTGTGCTGAAAACACTGTGTAAATGCCTGAGAGAATGTTATTGGCCCCACTTGGCCAGAATATCATTCTTGAACCAATTATTGTGCCTACATTGGATATTGATGGGCCATTACTGGTCAAATATAGGTCAATCATCAATCACAAAGATGTGGTAAATAGTCTCTTCTCAATTATAAAGGTGAGGTGTTATGTTGGCTATGCTAAATATAAGTGGGAAATGAACGCTGCATCACAGGGGACCAATGGAGAACCAGTTTGTTGCTTACTTACATCATTGCCAAATACAGTTTATGATTTTCTTGGTGGCCCTGATTCTTACACTGTCTTGGGGACATTAGATTCCTCTAAATATTGAAGTTGTTATTTTCTACAAATGGAAAAATCTCTCTGAAACCTCTAGGCAGAAGCTGATGAGTAAAATAGTTTTAAAAAAGGCATTAAGGGTAGAGGAACATATTAATGGTATACAAACATTTCACTTTTTCTGATTATAATTCATTGTCAAGATTTAGTCACATTACCAAAAAGGTGTAGTATATCTTCAAAATGCAGTTTAGATGTGTAACCTAGAAGTGAAAACACATTTTTGATGATGTCACTGTTCTCTTTCATTTGATGATAAGATGGAATATTTATGTTTGATACATTATAAGTCTGTTTTCCATATTGCTGAGGAACTTAATGATAATTTACTACTATACATTATAGTGCTTGAAATAATTTTATATTATGAAGTAGAAGCATTTCTTACATAAATAATTTATTATGTATCAAGCTATAATATTTTGACACAGCAAAATTCATAGTTTCTGATGAATCTCTGGTTTGACAATCTAATCAGATGTCTTTTGGGTTTCTCTTGGGTCTAGGCACCTGATAGTTCAGTAGAGATTAGATATTCTCAAATGGTTTTATAGTTGTGATAGGCAGGCCTCATGATTTGCTATGTAAGACATCTTCATTGTTATTTTACTTTTGTCACCTAATTTTAAGTTTGCAAGATTCACCAAAGGTATTCTTTGAAAATGTGGCAGGGTGAACACAGAAAGGGCAATGATTTTTAAGAACTATGTAAAGATAATGTTAAAGCATTTTATTAAATTATTGTTATTTATTTATGTTCTAAATATAATCTTCTTGGTTACCTCTCCCAGAGTTCTTCATCCCTTCTCTCCTCCCTTTTGTTTGTGAAAGACTGCTCCACACCCTCCAACCTCACTTCCACAACCATCACCCTTCCCTGGAGCATCAAGTTTCTTCAAGATTAACCATGTGCTCTTATACTGAGGCCAGATAAGGCAGTCCTCTGCTATATGTATGTTCCAGAGGCCACAGATTAGCCCATGTTTGCTCCTGATTGGTGGACTAGTGTCTGGAATCTCTGATGGGTCCTGGTTAGTTGATACTGTTATTCTTCCTATGGGGTTGCAATCCTCTTCAGCTCCTTTAGTTCTTCCCCTAACTCTTCAGTAGGGATAGCTGACCTCCATCCAGTGGTTGTCCGTAGGTGTCTGCATCTGTCTTAGTCAGCTGCTGATAGAGCCTCTCAGAGGACAGCCATGCTGCAAGCACACTATGACATCAGTAATAGTGTCAGGTTAGGTGCTTACAGATGGGTTGAATATCAACTTGATCCAGTGCCTAGATGGCTTTTCAAAAATGAAGTTCTATGATAATTTCATATATTCATTCAATGCTTTTTGATTATTCTCCCACATCCTGCCTTCTCTCCTTCTCATCCCTGTTATGGTTCTCCCAAATAAACCATTTTCCATATCCATGACTTTGGTTTGGTCTCCTTAGTCATTCAGTTTAACTAGGGTTTTTTGTGTAACCACTGTATCGGAAATATTCATTGGAGTAGAACTCTTCACAGGAACCTTGTAATGTCATCAGTAGCTACTCAAATGAAGGTAATGGTTCTTGTTCTTTCTGAATTATCAACAGGTAACAATTCAGCACTGGGAAAATTAGGTTCCCTGACATCCTATTCTAACTATACCTACCTACTGATAGGCCCATTGATATGGGTATAAAATTGCCAGATAGAAAACTATTTTAAAACCATATTTTAAAAGTCTAATATGTATAAAACTACTTGTAAGGCTGGCAAAAGCTGTTTCAATAAATAAAACTCTAAATATCCAATACAGCATACCTCCTTATATAGAGGCATCAGAGAACCCCCAATCCAAAATGGCCTCTAGCCAATTCTCTCAGTTCTTCACCATATTTATATAACACTTTACTGCTGGAGACCCCATAGACTTTCATTTCATGATACATAGAAATCAAGCTGTAATTTAGCTGGATTTTTCCACCATGACTACTAGTAGATTAAAGTCCTAGGCCAGAAATAGAAACTAAGTCTGTAGGTTAGCTAAATTATATAGAATCTATATTCATTTCCATGGATAAATGTTATCCTAATGAGAACAAGCTTACTTTCTAATGAAAGGAAGATGGTTGACAAATTCCTACATGCATGGATGCTGGATTAATGGATATTTCAGTGTTCCTTTTAAATAAGATATTACTTTTCTCCCACCTATAAAGCTCAAGTCATAAATAGAAGAGAATATGAAAAGCAGGTAAAAGCCAGAAGACAGGGTGATCCCAGGAAAGACCATCTCATACTTCAGCTATGTTCTATTCAGAAACCAACATACTTTAACTGAAGTGAAAAAGAAGAATCTGTTAAAATGGTAGTACTTATTATTTGACATTAAAATGGATGGTGATACATAGTCTGAGAATTATCAATCCAAATCATTCTGTTTGAGAATACTTCTATGAATGTAGCCATTAAATGTAAAATTTCTGTATTCTTGGCATAAAGCATATTTTACATATAATTATATAAAAAGGAGATACAGTGCTTCTGAATTTCTCTCACCTTATTTACTCAGAAATTTTGAAAGTGTCTAAGTATTTTATAGTTTATACTAATCTGTTTACTTGGAATTATAATATCAGTATTCTTTACTAGTAACATTAAATGAAATAAAATGATCATTACTAAATAAATCATGAATGTTTGTAAGTAGTTCTTCAGATTAAACTCACCTCAGATATTTTGAGATGATACTTTTTAAAAAGAAAATGTATAATATTTAAATATATAGATTAATGATCCATGTAGTTTGCTACCATTCTTATAGTTTTACTGCTTACTGCCATTTAAAATATTATTTTATATTTTTTCTTTCTTTTCCATTAATTAATTTGTTTAATCACTTCACATCCTTATCTCAACTCCCTCTCTCCCATCCTCCTCAGGTTCCTCTCCACCCCTCTCATTCACCTTTTAGAATGGGAGGCACCCTTTGGGTACCAACTAACCCTGGTGCCTCAAGTCACTACAACACTAGGCACATCCTCTCCCACTGAAGGCAGACAAAGGAGACCAGTTGGGAGAACAAAGTGCATAGGCAGACAACAAAATCAGGCTAAGCCTTGATTCCATTTGTTGGGGAACAGGCATGAAGACCAAGATGCACAGTTGTTATGTAAGTGCATGGGGCTGAGGTTCTGCCCTGGTTGGTGGTTCAGACTTTTGGAGCCCCCAAGGGTACAGGTTAGTTGACTTTGTTGATCTTCTTGTGGAATCCCTATCCCCTCCTGGTTCTTCAACCCCTCCCCCAACTCTTCCACAACACTTCCTGAGCTATTATTTGGCTATGAGTCATTGTCTCTCTTTTAGTCAGCTGCTAAGTAGAGATTCTCAGAGGACAGTTATGCTAAGCTTTTGTCTACAAACATAACAGGGTATCATTAATTGTGTCAGGGACTGGTTCTTGCTGATGTGATGGATCTCAACTTTGGCCAGTTTGCCATTCATTCAGTCTCTATGACATCTTTGTCCCTGTACTTCTTGTAGGCAGGATAAATTTTGGGTCTAAGGTTTTGTGGCTGAGAGAGTATTCTTATCTCTCCAATGGGATTACTACCTGGCTACAAGAGGTGGCCACCTCAGGTTTCATATTCCTTAGTCCTAGGAGTATCAGCTAGAGCCTCTGTCATAGATTCCCGGGAGCACTATGCATCCTAAGTCTGTAGTGCATCCTAGAGATGATCCCCCACCACCAACAATTTCTGTTTTCTCTCCTAGCACTCTTTACTTGGCCTTACTTATATCTGATTCCACTCTGCCTGCCCGTCTGTTGCCCTTTACTATCCCTTCCCCCACCCACTTCTCTCCTATCCACTTCAGAAGACAATTTAATTTCCTCTTCTGAGTGAGATTCAAGCATCTATCATTTGGTCTTATTTTTTTATTTAGTTTCTTTGGATCTGTGCATTGTAGTGTATGTATCCTGTACTTTATGGCCACTTATAAGTGAGCATACAATATATGTACTTTTGGGTCTGGGTTACCTCATTCAGGATGATATTTTCTAATTCCATCTAATTGCCTTTAAATTTCACAATGTCACTGATTCTAGTAGATGAGTACTATCCTGTTGTGAAGATTAACCACTATTTATTCATTCTCAGTTGTGGGCTGTCTGGGTGTTTTGAGTTTCTGGCTATTACAAATAAAGCTATTAAGAACATATTGGAGCAAGTATCCTTGTGATATAGTAGAATATCTTTTGGCAACACAACCAGGAGTTGTATAGGGGGATATTAAGGTAGAAATCTTACCAATTTTCTGAGAAAATGCCACATTCTTTTCCAGAGTGATTGTATATATGTGAACTCCTATGAACAATGTATGGAGGAATGTATCCCTTGCTCCACATCTTTACTAGCATGTGCTTTGCTCTGAGTTTTTTTTTTTTTTATCTTAGCCAAAGGTGTAAGAATTTTTTATGGGTGTGAATTAGAATCTCAGAGTCATTTTGATTTGTATTTCCCCCTTGACCAAGTACATTGAGCATTTCTTTAACTGCTTTTCATCCATTAGTGATTCCTCTGTTGAGAATTATCTGTTTAGCTGTACACCCTAATTTTAACGGCTTTATTTGGGTTCTTTTTGTCTATTTTCTTTAGTTCCTCATAAATTTTGGAGATCAAGGGAATACAAATTAGAAAATAAGAGGTCAAATTATTGCTATTTGCAGAGGATGTGATATTATACATAAGTGACCCCAAATTTTCTACCAGAGAATTCTTACACCTTCAGCAATGTGGCTGGATACAAAGTTAACTCCAAACAGTCAGTAGCTTTCCTTTACATAAAAGATAAATGATCTGAGCAAGAGACCAGGAAAAGTGTACCCTTCACAATAGCCAGAAGTAATATAAAATACCTTGGTATAGTTTTAACCAAGCAGGTAAAAGACTTATATGACAATATGTTCATTTTCTGAAGAATGAATTTGAGAAAGAAATCAGAAGAGGAAAGATCTCTCATATTTTATCTTAAGGAATAACATTTTATAAATTCTAATATTCTCATTATTGTTGTTTATGTTATATATGATTTAGTGTATCAATTCAGCCATTGTCATAATGAATTTTTACTTGGCAGTGGGTTGCAGTTTTCAATAATTAAATGTGATTTGAATCTGTGTCCTCCCAGCAGTAAATTCACCTCATCATCGAGTAGGCAAAAATGTTAACCTTGGGAATCACTTGATTAGAATGTGAAAGCACTGCATCTGCAAAAACATGTGTTAAATGAAGAAAGCTCTCAGCAATGCATTGGAAATACTCTTGAGAATAGACATGATCCCTTGTGAAAAAACAAAAATCACACTGGGAGAAGCTCTAGAGTAACTTCCAAATTTAAGGAAGAGTATTCAGTGCTGAAGAGATGCCTGAATGGGGAAGAGATTTTGTTGTTCTTATGGAAGACTTAAAAAGATCAATTCCCAGGAAACCTATTAGGCTCTTCCAAACTGCTTGTAACTACAGTTCCAAGATATCCAATAAACTTTTCTGGCTTCCTCAGGCATGGCATTGTGGGGCAGTGGACTATTCTGATAGCCTGGGTCCAATAGAGCTGCCACCTCAGAACCCCTGAGACCCACCGAGCAGAAGAAATTTGTTCACGAGGGATCTTAGGCATTTGGTGATAGCTCCTGAGATGATGGATCAGATTTCTGCCCAAACCCCTCACAGCTGTCCCTGCAGGAGATGTGTGCTCTTGACAATGCCTCAAGCTCCCAGCATTCTAGCTGGACCTTACACCCAGTCACCTGACCACAAACCATGACCCATACAAAGACATGCCATGCACCATACAATAAAAGAGGTAGTTTGCCCCTTCCTCACTCTCTTAATCTCTTGCTCTTTCACTTTCTTACTCTTCCCCTCTCTTGCTCTCTCACTCTCTTACTCCTCCCTCTCTTGCTCTTCACTCTCTTACTCTTACTCTCCTCTCTGCTCTTTGTTCTCTTCCCTTGCTTTCTTCCTCTCTTCTCTCTCTCTTTCTCTTTCTCTCTCCTTCCTCTCTTTTCCTTCTCTCTACTCAACCAGCATATTTTCTCCTTCCTACGATAAAATAACTCATTCATACATTGCCTCCTTTTTAACTAATGTGCTGTACAGCAACAGGTCAGCACTGGGGTGAGAGAGAGACCCAGGCCCCCACCTTTGGTACCATATGACACTAGTATGTATATATCCACATATGGACACACACACACATACATACAGACACTGTAAATGTGTGTGTGTGTGTGTGTGTGTGTGTGTCTGTGTATGGGCATATATTTTAAAAAGTGAATTTAAGTAAAGGACAACATTTAACGTTGTGATTATTATTCATGAATCTATGACTTCTTATGTCAGTTAAACCTTATACATCATTTATCAAATTCTATCAATAATCAGAAGAAAATGTACAATTTATGTTTAAGACTTCTTAAAAAGAAAAAAATATATTTATATTCTTCTTTGATTTTTGTTAACTGAACAATAGTGTTCATGAAAAAATATACATGAAATTACCTCAGTCAGTAATGACATAGTTCTATTGAATTGTTAAGACATTTTCTTTAAAGTTTAGATGTTTTACATGGCTATGACACTGTTATGTCAAAGAAACCTAAAAACTTTATGATCACTGAATGCTAGTTTGATTATTCTGAAAGTATACATAGAATATATATCATGTTGAGACTATGCATCTGTTATTATTTGATAACCACCTAATACTCCACTCTTAATGATTAAGCATTTTCCATTTGTTATGTGCATTGCTATTGTGCATGCAGCCTTTTCCATGCTAGAATATTCTGTATGTATTGAAACATACTGAAAACCCCATATGATCAGTAATCCTATATTCATCAAAATATTTTACTTTCAAAATGTAACTTTAAGATACATCCTATAGACTGAGTAGAAATTTAAGAATATATAGAAGCTCTTCAAAAACATTACTGACACAAAGAAGAATATTTGTTCATTTACCACTCACATGAGGTATCTGAGACCTAGTAGGTAAAGTACAAACTTTGATTACTCTTTAAATTATATCAAAAGAAAATACAGCAGATTTTGACTGGTTGCAATGTCATATGCCTTCTTAAGTCCTCAATATTTTACATATATTACAATTAAACTTAATTATATTTTAATTTAGACAATTTCTTTCATATACATCTTATAATTTCACTATATTCACTCCTATTGTCTTCTCTTGTATTGATTTGTCTCATTAGTACTCTCTTCTTCCTCATTACAATGTCTTTTTTCTTCAGTGATACAATGAATTTGGTTAAGATTTCTATCACTAACCTTCATGAGGAGTTAATTACTGGAGCATAGGTGACTAATAATTGGCTTAACTATTCTAGCAAAGGTCTTCTACAACACACCTGTAACACTTAACTACTTGCAGGATCCTCAAGGCTGTTGGGATCCGATAAAACCCTCCACCATCCATTAGAAAGTGTTGACAGTTCCAAAACTAGTTGAGTATTGTGTGGCCAATCATAGCAGTGGTAAGCTTGTGAGTTAAAGAGCCAAGTTATTCCCTGAAAGTAGCCTTTTGTAACATTTGTCCCATTGAGCTTGCACTGCAAATCTTTCTAGTTTCCTTGGGGGTAGTTATGTATATGTATTATTTATGGATGAGCATTCAATGGTCTGTTATTTTCAGTACTTTGAACATCACAATTCCTTGCAGTAACTTCTCTAAGCTGGAACAAAGAAGCTTCTATGTCTAAAGCTGAATAAAATGTAAGGTAATAAATAAAAAAAATCATGAAGAATTTAATTGCCACAATATTGTCTGTCAAAGCAACTCTTACTTTTCACTAGTGTTTACGGCCTGCTTAGTCATAGGGTTTTCATTAAGTCAACTAAACTTGTCTTAATTTCAGCTTCTAAAGTATTCAGTTACTATGTTTATATGCTAATGGTATGAGTTATGATGGTAGTAAATATACAACATAACATTTAAAAAATTGATGATAATTTTGAAAAGAATAATGATTATGTGTGTATTTATAATGATGTGAATAGGTATCAGATAAAGAAAAGGATTTTTGGATGACTGATAAAGTGGAATGTTTCTAAAAGTTCATGATTTGCCACCTAGTTAAGGAGCTTTAGAAAGTGAGGCCTGATAAGAAGTGACTAGATCAGCTCAAGTCTTACGACTTACATTGTCTCAGATGTGTTTTGGATATCATTGGAAGAACTAGGCTTGGTTCTCTTTGCATGCAGATGCCACTCTCTTCTTTTCTACTTTCCACTTGGTTTGATTCCCTGTCTGCTGTCTTTCAGCCTTCCATCATGGTAAAACAAAAAAAATCCAGACATATAACCTTGATGTCTGATTCCTCTACCATTCAACATACAGAACAAAAATTTCCTTTCCTTTCCAATGCCACTAACCTGTAGTTTTGCTTTATTGCCACAGACAATGATTATCAAAACCAAGCCCATAAAATACTTATGTTAAATGTGTACTTGAAAAGATAATCATATGTGTAAAGTTCTACTCAGAGAATATACCAATAACATGCCCATTGACATATATTTTATGTATTCTACTATAATAGATATCATTTTTTAAAAAATCTTGTTCAAGTAAAGTAAATCCCAGAAAGAAGTCAATTATTATTGGATATGAATAAAATGGTCCAAACAAACATTAGGTTCACTAAATTCATCTGCAGTTTTCTTTCATGCATTGTAATCGACTGGGAACATGTGATAGCAACATGAAGGATATAGTTATTTAATCAGAGTAAAAACTTGTTGAGAATCTTACAATTTGACAACTACTAACAACTCTCTCATACTGGAATTCAAAATATATAGTTATTTTATTTTATAATTCAATTATTTATTTGCATGGGAGATTGCATGTCTATCAAGTTATTAATAGTAGAAAATGTCTCTGAATTTATTATAATACTGATGCCCCTGATAATGATTTATTTGAGTGGGCTATTTTATTCATTTGCAGCATAGCAGTGACAAATAGTTTCAATTGATAGCTAATGATTTCTGAGTAAGAGAATATCTTACATTTTCAAAAGCTGTCATCTTAAATTTTAGGCCATAATCCTTTTCTATAATATTTTTCTAATATAGCATTTTATGTTAGTTTTCCCTTAGAGGCCCATCAAGAGACTATATGATTTTATCCCTAATATTTCTTACAAGTACTTCATTATTTCAAATTGTAATTCTATCTACTAACACCATTATATCTTGAAAGAGACTGGAGGCCCTAGGGAGTTTAGAAGTCAGGTTTGGTTAGGAAGATGGGGACATCCATATGAAAGCAGTGGGTGGGGAGGAGGTATGGGATATAGAAGAGTCAGAGGACAGTGGCAGGGGGAGAATAAAATATGGAGTGTAAAAACAAATAAATAAATATTTTTTTAAAAAAGAAATTAAATAGAATTCTCATACAATGACATCTCTGATATATGCCGGTTTGAAAATGTTCTACTCATAACTCTTTCAAAAATAACTGCCAAAACAGCAGTTATCATTGCTTGTGGATATAGAGGCAACATTGAATAGACACTGTAAAGTGTGTGTGTGTGTGTGTGTGTGTGTGAGTGTGTGTGTGGGTGTCTGTGTTTGGATTTGGAAGAGAGCAGAACAACACAAAAGGAGTTAGCATGCTGAAACTGAAGTATAAATATGATTTAATATTATATCATGTATGAAACAGAAAAAATATTTTAAAAGGCAAAAGATATTATTTTTCAAACTTGTCCAATGACACGTTAACTTTTATTTGAATTCTTTGTAGAGTTATTTTTTTCACTATCATTTGCTACAATATCAGTATCTTCCATTTGTCCAACATTTATGCTCATTACCTTTCTAAAACAAAACTATGTAAAGTGCTTTGGTATACCACCATAGTGAACAGCATATTCTTTAAAAGTTTCAGTTGTAGAGGAGGAAAAAATCAAACACACCTCTTGTTGAAAGTTTCAGGAGTTGGTGTTTAAACTATAGCAGACAGAATTTAGCCAACACATTATACTTAATAAGATATTTAGTTCCCAGGACTCAGAGTATTGTGTTGTATGATAAATCGCACATCTACTCTCGAAGTACAGAGCTAACATACAGGTAAAGAAACTTTGAGGATATTGATGGTGTGTAAACTATTTTATTTTGTATAAACCTCTATCATATTTCTTGATTTTGAACAAATTATTTCATTTACATATATTTTTCACATATCTTATATACATAATTTATTAAGATTTACAATTTAACAAAAAGTTTCAAGAATTACAATATTATAATTGTCCTACATTTTCAAATTTTTCTAAAGATATTAGATCAATTTATTACTGAATCCTTATTTTTAAACATCTTTGAATAATTGGATTATTCTAAATAGTGTATTTAAGCTTTCAAGTTTATTTTGTAAATAATTCAAATAGTTTTAAAGTGTTTTATCCTGAGAAAATATTTATATTTTTGTAGTATCATAATACCAAACATTTTATATCAAACTCCCTTCATTGGGGTTGTAAACTTCAGCACTTTAAATTAGAATTCTGTTTGGTAGATATCATGTCAAAATTCAATTAATTTTTATTACCTGTAGCAAGAAATGATGTATTGAAGTTTTTTAAGTTCTTACGAGGAGATGAGTTAAAATCAACCATAATGGTAACTATAACATAAAAGTTGCTTGAATAAATCATAATTGCCCAATGTAATATAGTAAAGTTGTTTTAGAGAACAAAGCCAAAAATAAATGTAATAATGCAGTCTATTCCTGTTGTACAGAGCCAATGTAAAGACAATATTTTACCATATTATATTGGTGGGGTTTACCATATTATATGGTCCAGTTTCAAAAAAATCACTTCTTTTTCTCTATTTATTTGGTATGGTAGATACAAAACCAAAGAATTTTATAGTTATTTCAATCATTTTTTTGTTATTCCAAATATCTACTCATTTATAAAACAGAGAAATCTTCAGATTTCTATAGGGGCATTTTGTAATATTTTCCATTTCAACCCATCAGTCATGCTTACTAAAATGTTTCACAGATTAATTAGGTCTCAAGTGACAGTTATATCATACTTTCTAAGTAACTAATGATGGCTGTAGACTCCTACAATATAGACCTACTGAACATTCATAAATACATGCTTTACATTAATGAAATGAATGGCTACTAGAACAGGATCCAGAGCATAGCATCTTACTGCCTCTTTGAAACAAATCCACAAAGCCTAGTTATGGACTTGAGGAATGAAGCTTTAAAAGATTGAAAACTAGTTCAAGGTGAAGCAACAATTAAATGTTTGAGAAGTAGAGGTCATTTGGTTCTTATTACATTGGATTATTCTAAGAAAGAGCAGTGCGGTGTAGCTCACTTGGTTTTAACAGGAGGAAGTAAAATGTGGAAAGATGTGTTTACAAAACTACAAAATAATTCTCTGCCTAGTCTTGTAAAAAAGAAATTCCTCCTGAAAGACGATCTCTTCTGAAGGAAAAAAAATGACTTGACTTTCATTCCTGAAACTCTTATTCTTTAATCTTAACTTGACTCAAAATTTTACTTGTGATTTATGATTTTATTGAAAAGTCTGACTGTATCTGTGGAAAACAAATCTTTGAAATAATTTTATTCTCTGTCATTTGTTGGAATATTCATTTATTATTTCATAAACCATGCTTTGTTGAGTTACAAAACACAGCTGATGAACTCAGTTCAGGATGACCTCCGAATTAAGATAGATTTTGTGAGTGCAGGGAGGAAGTCTCCTTACATAAGTGAGGTATATCATATAGGTCAACTTGACCCATTTTAATTCCTAATAGCTATATATTTCCTGATTAAATTGAAAGGACTTTTGCAATATTGGACTACCAATTACTACTTCTGATGTCTTTCTCTCATGGTACCACTTTTATTTTTCAAAGAAATTATAATAAATACTTGAAAAATGTTAGCGGGGCAGTGGTGGCGCACGCCTTTAATCCCAGCACTTGGGAGGCAGAGGCAGGTGGATTTCTGAGTTCGAGGCCAGCCTGGTCTACAGAGTGAGTTCCATTCCAGGACAGCCAGAACCCTGACAGACAGGACAGAGAAACCCTGTCTCGAAAATAAATACCAAAAAAAAAAAAAAAAAAAAGTGTTGATGTATCCTATAGTATGTGCAAATCTCTGAATGAGGAGAGATTAGCTTGAGCTCAGTATGAGATGGGCCATAATGTGGGATTACATTAAAATATGATCTTATTTGGAATGTTATCTTTATCTGTGTATATAAAGGATAGAGAACATGGGTGAACATGGGAATTGCATGCATATTAAATATATAATTTCATGTAAAGACTAAATATACATTTAAATTAAAAATTGATAATATTTAACTGTGATGGATACCATAATACCATCCTTAAATAGAAATCATAATGGAGGTGGAATACTGATTATAGCTTTTATATATTACATTTTATAAATTTTAGAATTGAATTAAGATATCATGAATGGGCTGGTGAGATGGCTCATTGGGTAAGGGCACTGACTGCTCTTCCGAAGGACCTGAGCTCAGATCCCAGCAACCACATGGTGGCTCACAACCACCCTTAATGAGATGTGACATCCTTTTCTGATATGTCTGAAAACAGCTGCAGTGAATTACACTGGAGCGAGCGGGGCCGGAGCCAGTGGGCCAGAGCAAGTAGGGAGGCAGAGGTCCTGAGTTCAATTCCCAGCAGCCACATACACATGATGGCTCATGGCCATCTGTACAGCTGTACTCATATCCATAAAATAAATAAAATAAATCTTAAAGAAAATATATCATGAATGATACTTACATATCAGCCAGGGATCTATAACTTTAAACCATCCTCTGCATTCTTAATTACACCTTTTTTGAAAGTTAAATATTTAACAAGGTCAGTGTGATTCACAGAAATATATTAACCTTGTAGATCTCCTTGAGTCCAAATGCAACATTCAGTAAAATAGAGAAATATTATTCTATCAATGTTTCTATTTTGATGAATACATTTAATATATATAGAAGCAACAACAAGATTGTGGCCTAAACTACCTATATGATAACTTGAAATTATACAGGGATCTAATAACTATTAGTTTCATTTGAAAACTTTATAAACTACCAGTTTTTAACACCATATTGAGATAGTAATAGTCAGCTTAAAATAATCTAAAAGTAACTTTACCCTATTTTGATTTTCCATTTCAAATAAAATTTAATGAATTCTCCAAGAGATGTCTTTACCACTGCGTTTATCACTGTTCACTTTTACAAACTTGCTAAATAACATTAATTGTCATTAGTGCTATTCCATCCACTCATCATTAAGAGGAAAAAGCAATTTTAATCCGAAAAATAATCATCTATTTCCACAAATTATTTGACGTGCAGTTCTGTCTTATGTGGAGAATGATCCTCTTTTTCCTACTTGGTTATAATCTGAAGAATAAAGACAGATGCAACACACACAGGTGGAGTTTTCTAAAGAGATGGGGGAAGGAGGAAGAGGAGAAGGAGGGAAAAGAGGAGGAGGAAGAGAAGGAAGAGGAGGAGGAGGAAGAGGAGAAGAAGAAAGAGGGCTAGGTATGTATTTTAATTGACAGAGGACTTGCCTCACATGCGAAAAGCCCAGTGTTCCTAGAGCTTGCCATTATAGTAGTGGTCCATGCCTATACTCCTCCCACTTGTCAGGAAGCCTTGAAATTCAAAAAATTTCTCACATGTAGATTGTTTGACATTAGTTGTGGCTGGAGACCCTGTTTAGAATAGAAAGGGAAAAAGAAAAGAAGGAAGTAGAAGAGTGGAAGGAGGAGGTGGAAGTTAACTGAAAGAGAACAGAGAGGAGGGGAGAGGGGAAACCAAAAGGAAAAGGAGAACCTTGCAGGGTTTTTAGAACAACTGGAGACTATCCCTAATCATTTAGAGAACATATATGAGGTGATGAAAAAAAGAGAGCACTGATTTTAAATAATTTGCCGAAGAAAATGAGTTGGGAGGTAGAATGATCTCATTTTAGATCATTTTAGGTCAACATTCTACCTACCTGACACTGGAAGAGTTCATAATAGTTATACATAATTCTTATATCTTAGCATATATGTTCACATCAAAAACAAAATAAGACAAATCATAGACTGATTAAATGTTGAGGTTTACATTTAGAATTTCCAGAATTAGATACTGATTTCTAGTTTCCATTTGTAGCTTTTCCCACTGATAGTCTTGGATTCAAACTCATAATTTAAAAATCATATCTCTTTGTGAGAAATCCAGGTTTCCCAGGAATGAGAAGGTAATGCAAAGGACTAAAGGTGGTATACATTGTAGAAATGACATTGCATGAAGAAAGGATGCGACAGGTTTTCAGTGTGTAAATTAATTATATAAGCATCAACATTGCCGCTTCATAGAATGTTATAAAGCAAAAGGATCAAAACAAGAAAAGTCTTGAAATGTTCAAAATGTTATACAAAACACACTACTTTACTGAAGGAAAAAAAAAAAAACAGAAAAAAAATTAAGGCCATGGCTAAAACCTCCTCAGAGTACATAGTTACTAGTTTTTGCAGGGTTTGTCTTATGCTTGATGCAGTTGGTTAAATTCTTGGCCTGTATAAACCTTTGCTGTGAAGAACTCACCTCTGAGCTCAGTCCTGCTGACATTTTCACTGTTTCACTCTGGGAAGCAGCAGTATCCATGCTGAATGGCTGCTCTCCTTTCTGTACAGATGTTGACTCATCTGGAGTGAATGCACTATAGGAAGGAGGATTGGGATTTTAATTTACTAAGCAGGGAGGCAAATTATGTAATTAGCTGATAAGCAGTTAAGCAGAAATGTAACAGAAGGAATCTTGTAGGGAGCACGTTAGAATCAAAGGAAGACTTATAAATATTGCTGTGGTGTAAACACTGGATACAGGGTTTCTAGAATGGCTATAGTCGCACTGAGTTTTCTGTTATGTACTTGATATTTCACTTTGTTTATAGTAGACCTTTTCCTCTAAACTTGTCTATCTTCTTTCTAAATAGTCACCTTGGAGAAAAAAGAAACTGAGACAATACTGTTGCCAGCAATTATGATATTCAAAGAGTACTTCTTTTTAGACCAGTCTTGTTATAGACTGGGTGATTTTTTTTTGAGCACTTTGTAATAAATGGTGTAAAAGATAATAGTTCCATCTCTTGAAGAATATGATCTAAATATTAGATATGATTTTGACAGTACATGTCTGTGTGTGTGTGTGTGTGTGTGTGTGTGTGTGTGTATGTGTGTTTAAAACATCGGCCAAGCCCTAAATTATGTCACAACTTTCATCATTTACATCAACCAAATGTTTGCACCATCATCCTCAGGTAGATACAAGAAGAGACTGTAATATTAAGGTTGAAAATGGTAAATAGTATTTCAAATCCATGTTATATTGTATTTTAAAACATTATATGCCTCTGTATAAAAAATATCCAGCCTTTTTATAATAGACTGAAGTTCATTTTATTTAAATTGCCAGAATTGGTCCTCATGATTTATTTTAAAGGAAGCTTCGAGGTACAAGTTGTCAATGACACAGTCTTCAAATGCCCCAGTATTGAAGAATAAGTGAAAAATAATGAAGACTCTTTAGACATTGCTAAGGAGGGACATCCTTTAGTTCAGATTTTATATCAGTGGTTCCTGGAGAATCACTGAAGATGCTGGAAAGACTTCAGGGGAGGTGAGGGCACTTTTTCTGATGCTATTTTTATTTAGCCCTACCTTACTCAGAGAGATCAAAAAATGATGAGAAATGCAATTGCTTTGGAGCGCCGTGTCACAGAATTCTGACCCTGAGAGCTGAGGGCTCAAGTTCTAATGAAGGAATGAGTGAATGAGTGTGTGTGCGTGTGTGTGTGTGTGTGTGTGTGTGTGTAGTGTCTATGGTGGTTCATTAATGTTACTTAGAGCAACAGATATTTTCTAAGTAGATGACAATAAGTTAGTGAAGAAAACTCATGGTAGCTATTAATTTTGATTTTATACAGCAGATGTTTGCTCAGTGCCAAATAAACCTGTTCCATTTACCCCATGTCTTAATGTACCCTATCTATTATTTACATGCGAGCACATGCACCACTGAGAAAAGGAAGAGCAAGGGCATGGTAGAGGTGGATCAAGACAGCTGGTGAGGTGATTGCTTACAGAATCAAAACTCTTGGCTGGAGCTTAGGAGTGAAAGTATTTTAGAAACAAGACACCTCAGGTTTTTTTCTTGTTGCTAGGTTTGTTATTAAATCTCTCTTTGTCTGAGATATCATGTACTTAAGACCTTAAAATCTCATGTTCGTAGTATTTTTTTCTCATCAGATATTTTATGTAATATAGAACAATAAATTTGATGTTTACAGTCTTAAAGGTCTTCTTCTAAGTGCCTTGCATAACCCACTAAGATCTGGATATAATTTATACATTTCATTAATTTTAATAAACTTGCTAGCATATTCAACTTACAACTAGTTTGTGCATATTTGTAGTTTTTGTTTTTAACATTTCAAGAATAAAAGTAGGACAGATGTCAGCCTATAATGTAGAATTTTCATATTACAAAAGTCACCTAGGTTTGCTGTTAATAAATCAAATGTCCTTGTGGCAATAATAAAGGGTGATTTCAAAGGCAGCACACTGCCCTTTATATATATAATATATATTATATATATATTATATATATATATAATTTACAGTTATGTCTTCACCTGCTACAGATACTGCAGAATTATTCTAACTTTGAGTTAAAATATATATTATGTTTACTATTATAATTATTATTAATAATTGTTATTTATCTTAGACAATATTTAGAAGTGAAAATTGAGAAAAAAGTAGTCCCATTAAGATTTTCTTGTTCTTTAAGAGAAACTTTTGTTGAAGTGCTGAAACTTTTTTTACAACTAAAATTTACATTTCAACAACAATATATATATTCAGATAACACAAAAGTCTTCATATCTAAGTTGGACAAGAGAGTCCAACAGAAAAAATAAAAGAGGCCTGAGAAAAGGAATAAAATTAGAGGCTGCTACCTCATACACTCAGGAGTTCCATATAATTGCTAAACAGAAAGCTATATTATATACGCAGAAGGATTTGATGGAATCATTCCATTTAAAGCTATGTTCCAAGGTCTTAATATTTCATAATCTCTGTCTATGTATCTCTGTATATATTCCCATCTGCTGCAGAAAGAAATCTCTCTGATGATAAGTAAATAAGAGTCACATCTCTGAGTATACAAGAGCATCATCAGGAATCATTTTAGTGGTGCTATCTTTTTTTTAGAACAGTTGTATCTGGCGTACCATATTTCTCTGTGCTATGTAGACTCCGGTTCTTGGTGACTTAAGTAATGCCATGTACAGTATGAGTTATTTCTAAAGGAATGGGCCTCTAGTCAAATAGAACATTGATTGGTTAGTCTCATAAGCTTTGTACCAGCATTGGCCTAATGTATTTTGCAGGCAGGACAGATAGTAGGTTAATGGTTTTGTGGTTGAGTCTGTGTTTACTTTTCCCCTTTGATAACCTGCAGAGTATTCCGTCCCCTGGATCACAGACACTATTTGAATAAGGGGGTGAAGGTTTATAGTTATCCACTCAACCTTTCTCTGTTTGATATGTTATGTGGATAATGTCTACAGATATGGGGCCATTTTGTCAGTTGTTGAGAATAACTGATAATTTTGGCATTAGCCTCTGTTGTTTCAGGATTTCCATGGGATTCTTCTGCCAAAACTCAATTGGATGAAACCCAGTTCTGGCACTGGAAGATCCCTTTGTGACAAGAGATGGCCAGTAGAAGTTCTATTTCCCTCCTTGTTTATAGACTTCCTTACTTATGATCAGTTTAATATACTCTAGGATGATTCCACTGCACTAGATTTCCACATGCCTCTCAAATGCCCTTTAATTCTCGTTCTTTCTTTCCCTATATTCCCTACTTCAATTTCATCTCCTTTCACCCTTCCTACCTAAACCTTCAGATCTCATTTCTCACACCCCGTTCCAGTCCTCCTCCTATAAAATCAATTTTATCTCCACCTCGAGAGATAACCATGTGTAAGGCCTAAGCCTCTTCTATGTCTAACCTCTCTGCATCTATAAATTGTATCTTGGTTATCATTTATTTAACAGTTAATATAACTTTTCTCATACCTACTATAAACAGAATCATAGGACATCCCTTTAAAAACTTGTAAGCAATTTAAAAAAAATGTTACTTCAAGTGATAATTCTATCTATAAATTGGAAGATTCTCTTATAGGAAAAAATCATAACTTCCTTGGTGGATAGAATTCAAGGCTTTTAGAAAAAGAAATTTACAACATGTAAGTTAGAAAGGTATAAAGAAAGCATCAGTGCTTGAATATCCAATGCTGCTTGTAGAAGGCAACGCTGATTTGATGCTGCATTATACTTGCCCTGGATGTGTCCTGGGCCTTGATATCAATAAAATGGAAAACCTGATCCACTAAAAAATAGCCAGCCTCAAATAATCTAAACCTTGAGGGACTGAGGAACTACAAGCGTGAAGATTTCCTATATATGAAAACAATAACTATAGGAAATATTTTAACTTAATCTCTTTAAAATATAACGACTTTAAAATATAGTGTATACATACTTATTATTTCTGATAGCACAATTCAAAAATATATTTTTTCTTTAACTTTCATGTCACTAAATCTTTCAGTTAATTATGACAAAATTTTAGGTTTCTTAATATGGCTTTAGGGTCATAGTTTTGAATCAATCATTCATGAAAATACAAAGTACAGTATATTTTGAACTTACAGAAATCACTATTATTGATATATTACTTTTTTAAATAAAATTCATGGGTCACAAATACTTAGTTTTTTGTATGTACTATATTTAGAATTTTCTATTCATAGCACTGTTTTTATAAAATATGTCATCTTTAAAAAATAACTATTTTACTTAATTTTTTTATAAAGTAAATATATTTAATTTCTTACTGCTTCACTTCTCAGGCTGTGATTCCAGTAACATAGATGATGGAAGTAGCAAGAAGTGATATTCATTAATATCTCACTTTAGCATGTGATATTACCATTACTTACCAGTAAGTTTGTCACAAAGGCTTTGATCATGTTGAAATACACTCCTTGTTTCAATTTCCTGAGATGATTTATTTGTGTATATATAAAATCTAATTATCCTTTCCTAATTCTATTGATAAGATTGTGTATTCTCATTCTTCATTCTATCATTGTGGTATATCACATTAAAACACGTAGTGTATTAGTCAGGGTTCTTTAAAAAGCTTATGAAATGTCTATATAGTATGGGAATTTATTGTAAGAACTTACAGTATGTAGTCCAACTAACATAAAAATTGGGAGCTTTGAATGGGAATTCCTAAAATCTAGTAGTTGCACAGTCAACAAGTCTAGATGTTTCACCTGGTCTTCTATATAAGCTGGAATCTTGAAGAGGTAGGCTCCAACAGATGTGCTGGCAAGCAAGTGCAGGCAGCAAAAGAAGAGGAAGTCTTCCTTCATCCAACATCCCTAGGTAGGTCTCCAGCAGAAGGTCTGGCTCAGATTAAAGATTTGCAGCACCACTCCTGGATCTAGGACCTGCTTTATCCAAGGCTGACCTTGAACTAAGACATCTGCTTGCCTGAGATTAGGATCAAAGGCATGTACTACCTTGCCGGCACCTAATTTTTTTTTATTGCCAGTATGCATCAAGATCCATCCCATATACAGTCACCAAACACAGACACTATTGTGGTTGCCAAGAAGTGCTTGCTGACTGGAGCCTGATATAACTGTCTCCTGAGAGGCTCTGTCAGAGCCTACAAATACAGAAGTGGATGCTCACAGACAACCATTAGACTCAGAACAAGGTCTCCAATGGAGGAGTTAGAGAAAGGTCTGAAGGAGATGAATGGGATTGCAACCTCATAGAAAGAATAACAATATCAACCAACTAACCCCCCCCCCCAGAACTTCCAGGGACTAAACTACCAACCAAGAAGTACATATGGAAGAACCCATGGCTCCAGTTGCATTTGTAGCTTCAGTCTCCTGGGATTAAAGGCCTATACTACATTTCCTGGGCCTAAGGTTTTCATGGCCATTATATCTCAAAATCTCCAACCCAAGATCCAGGTCAGAAACTTGGGGCTTCCAGCTTCAAGATCATAGGTATATCCTCCAATTCTGGATTGTAGCTTATTCCAGATATGGTCAAGGTAACAACCAGGAATAGCGATTATAGATAGATAGATAGATAGATAGATAGATAGATAGATAGATAGAGATAGATAGATAGATAGATAGATAGATAGATAGATGGATGGATGGATGGATGGATGGACGGACAGACAGACAGATAGATGAAGCATTGGTAGAATATGGGTTTAAATAGTCTGTTTTCTTGGGTTAACTTTGCTGGTTTGGATTAATCTAGATACTTGTCAGTTTTGTTAACAGATTTTTCTAAAACATTTTACTAAGCTTTAATGTAACTTTAAACATCTGCAACAGATTACAGCCTTATAGTTGATATGAGAACCAAACAAGATATTATAGTTTTCCTTCTTTGATATAAAATGTTGATGCCAGATATTTGTACTCCAATATGTTATTTAAGAGATTCAATAAAAGGAGAATCCTTTACCATATGGGATTATTAAAATATAGATTGCAGCTTTTGAAGAAGCACAAACAATATCTGGGGAATCCTGGGAAAATGAATTCTCTTGAAAATTTAGAATATTATGGGAACAGAAAACACAGGGAAGAATAAATTAGAGGGTTAAGGTGGCTGTTCCTATTTTGTCATTTTCTCTTGGCATTATTAACACATACTTAAATTCACTAGAAAGCAATGAATATACATGAATAAATATCAAAGTGTTTGGTAGCTATGTTAACTTTCCCTACTTAAGCAGAGAATTTTCCTGACTTAAGGAAAGTAAATCTAAAAATGATATTTAAACTAAAGAAACATCAATTACATAAGAAATTGAAAATGGATCACTCAGATCCTCATTTAACTCATTTTGAAAAAAATATTATATAATTTATTATATAATTACTGGATAATGGACAGATATATCTAGTATATCAGATGTAATAATTCAGAGACTCACCAATTTATAATTCTAGCTCAAACAGCTCTTATGAACTCCAACTATATATAACTTTATTTTGTGTCTACTTTCGAACGTTATCTCCCAGATAATTTTAAATTATTATGTAAAAAATTGAATTATTGCTTTCTTAGTAAAATTTGGGGGTTTTTTTTGTCCAAATTTTCTTCTCTATAATAGTATTGATAAAAGTAACCATGTAAATCAAATGAATAATTTCACACAAGGTCTGTGAGTTCACAAAACCAATGAAATAAGTTTCACGAACGCATAGATGAGGTTTGACATAGTTTAGAGAGACAGAAATGTCTCTTGAATGAGGAAAAGAATAAGAAATATATTATTCAACTGTTTGTTACATCTCTTCTGAAAATATAAAATTTCCTTGCAATTTAAGTAACTGTCTGAAAAACTATAAGTTTTCATGTTATTCCATACATTTTACTTTTTAAAAAAATTCCCAAGCACTGCCCCTACCATTCTTTCCTTCCCTGAGGCCCTCCCCCTTTGATCCTCCCTTTCTTCTCTTAGAGTGTGGAGCCTCCACTACCACCCCTCCCCCCTCCATCAACATCAAGTTCTTGCTGGATTAAGCACACCTTTTCCCACTGCATCAGATAAGGCAGCCCTGTTGGGAACATATACCACAATGAGGCTACAGATTTAAGTAGTTGGGGGGCCCACAAGGAAACTGAGCTGCACATCTGCCGCATGTGTGCCCGTGTGTGTTTTTGGTTGGTGGGGCAGTTTCTGAGAGTTCCCAGAGTTGCAGGATAGTTGACTCTGTTGGTCCTCCTGTGGGGTTTTCTCATCCTCCTCAGTGTCTTCAATCCTTCTTCCCTCAACTCTTCCATAAGCGTCTCAGTACTCCATTCAATGCCTATAGGTACCTGGATCTGTTTCAGTCAGCTTCTGGATAGAGCAAGTATAACAGAGTATCTTTACTAATGTCCAGGATTGTTGCCTGCTCATGGATGGGCTTCAAGTTTTTCCAGTTATTGGCTGACCTTTCCTCTAGTCTGTGCTCCACCTTTGCCCCTGCATTTTTTTTTAGACAGGACAGATTTAGGGTCCAAAGCTTGGTAGATGGGTTGGTGCCTTTATCCCTACATTAGGGGTCCTACTTGGCTACAAGAATTCACCTCTTCAGATTCCATGTACACATTGTTAGGCATCTTGGCTAAGGTCACTGCAATTGACTACTGGGAGCCTCTCCCCATCTCAGGTCTTTGGGACTTCCTACAGATTCCCTCGCTGCCACCCAGGCAACTGTAGATTTCCATTTATTCTTCTGGGCCTCTGGGTCTCTCTCCTATCTCTCTCCACTTATGGGGCCCACTCCTCTTCCTTCCTTCTCACACCCACTTCTTTCTCTCCTTCTGACTTCTGTGACTATTGTTTCCCCTTCTAAATTTTATTAAACAACCTCCCTTGGGGCTTTCTTCTTTATAATTATATACTTAACAATATATCAATTATCTAACCTAGGATTTTTCCGGTAAATTAAATGTCCACTAACAATATTGTTCAGACAACCATACTTTATAATAGTTCAAATATTGTTGTGTTGTTAGCGTTAATTATGTTTGGTTGAGATTTTTTTTTAGTCTATTTGTAATTTATCTTCCATATGCTAGAATTAAAAGAAAAAGTGAGAGAGTGATAAGTGTTACTCTCTTTATGGCTTTTTAGGTCTTGTTAGAAATTTAGATATAATACTAATAATTATTGACCAAACTTTTATAAATACTCAATAAATGGTTCTCAAATTGTACATAAATACTTTGCCATAGATTATTGTGTTTTTTTTTAAAAAGATAAAACTTAAAATCTAAGAGGTTGGCCCACAGTGAAATTCACACTACATGATATAATGTCTCCTACTTTTAGCTGAATCCTAAAATTCTACTATTCATGCAACCAAAATAAACTTGCTTTTATCTCTTAAGAAAAGCTTATCAAAATAGCTAAATATAAACCTGTTTGACAACACTTTAAAACTTTATAATACACTTTTAAAATGCAAATTTATGTACTGTTTTTACCAGTGCTTTCCTTTACTAGATCACAGCTAAAAACAAACACTGTGTAATTGGACTGCTCCTTTCTGTGCCCTGCCTTGGATTAGGTGTCTCTTACTGTGGAATAATCACAATCTATATGGCCTCTGCCCTCTTACGTATTATTTTACCAGACTAACCACCCTAATTTCTGATATTCAGAATGAATGGGTTTCATAGTAATGTAAATTGGGTGGCTGGTAATATCATTTAAATCAGCTAATATAAAAATGTATTAATTAATTGTAAAACACATAGATTTATGTATATTTGAATATCTGTGTATAAATACACTGGGTCATGATTTTAGACAAGTTCACAGTTAAGGTTAATAATGGAAATAAAGCTTTGTGGCAAAGGTAATTTTCATAATTTTTAAGTGTTGGCAATAGTGAGTAAATGCTCAGTGCAGTACTTGACCATGAGAAGCATGTTATCATGAGGCAAATTCATATTCCTGATACATGGATAATTTAACGTAGGGTTTG
This sequence comes from Montemys delectorum, assembly GCA_019843815.1. Lineage (NCBI taxonomy): Eukaryota > Metazoa > Chordata > Mammalia > Rodentia > Muridae > Montemys > Montemys delectorum. Next base: position 32,085 of record JADRCD010222820.1, read on the forward strand.
TTGGTTCTAAGTGCTAAGGTTTCATGTACAGCATTTAGTTTATATCTCAGAAACTGTGATTTTCAGGATATGTTGATTATCACAGTGATCCACAACTCTCCACAGTATACAGACTACGGTAGTGTGGCAATCTCTGCCTTAAAGAGCACATATATACTGCAACTGCTACCCAGGTTTCCAAGGTGACTGGAGAAGAGCGAGCAGGAAGAGTGAAAGACACTGAGTTGCTGGATGACTGTTGGGAAACATTATCTTCTGAACTCAATAGGGAAGCTGCAAATACGATTTCACAGGTGTAGCAGGTTGAGTAAAACCTATGCAAACCTAAATCCAAACATAGGGAGGTGAATTGGGGACAAAATCCCATTCCCCCCTCCCCCACTTGGAGCTACTGGCAATTGAGAACTGCTGGGAGAGACTTTTCTCTAAAGGAGTAGATTGTATTAAGTCAACCACATTCCAGTATCTTTTATAACCCTTTTGAGGGGGGAAAGTTTGAGCTTTTGTTTTGGTTCAAAAGTGAAATAATCATCTCTCACAGACCTATCCTGTTGAGAGAAACCCTATCTGCCTTTACAAACTGATTCTCTTGTTGGATGTATTGTGAAAATTCAAGGGTAGACAAAACATGCAGACTTCCATGCCTCTGGAGATTTTTGGATGCTTTTTGTTTTATTTTATTTTTTTTTTCATGAAAGACAGCATCTAGCCTGTAGCAATCCATGAAAAATATATGTAAAGAGTTTTTTACTTGCACGCCGTCTCTATCCTCATTCTACTACCACAGTGCTATCAGCCTTTCCTACCCTCTGTCTTCCCAAGACACCTGTTTACGCTCAGAAGCCAGGCAATTTGGGAATCCTGCCTCCCTAGCATCCTAGTGTATTCAAAAGTATTTTTAATTTTGAGATCATCTAGCTTTTCAAGTTTTATATTCAAAGAAACACTTTTCTTCCTTCCTTAAGAGTACTTAGCTCTTAAGAGTAAGTGATAAGTAACCTTTGAGATATATTTTAATGTCCTTAATTGTAGTTTGCAGATGGCATACATTTGTCATTTGAACTTTGGAAGAACATTTGGAGATTTAAGTGTCTCTTCAGGGCACCAAAAAAGAATTGACATTTAGTTAAGGAAGCCAGCATCATGAAGTCATTCCCAAAGATAATTTTGGCTTGCCTTTAAACGGAACCTCAAAAAATTTCCAATCTAAACATGATATCCCACAGGTAGATTTAATATCTCCATTTATAACATAAATGTATGCTTCATTCACTTCATTGAATGCATTCTTAGAAATCATTTTATATATGAATATAAATGTACACACAGAAAGAAATACCACACACACACAGACACACACACATATGCTCACACACACGTACATATAAACTCTCACAAACATATTTGATGTCTCATGTAACTTAGGCTAGCCTCACATTCTTGGGGTAGCTGAAGATTACAAAGTTTTTCTAATGCAAATTCATAAATCCTACATTATGGGGCTGCATATGTATGTCTACAAAGCTTGTTGCTTTAGGAAGTAATATTTTATTTTCACTTGTATCAGTTATTAGAAGTCATCTCTTTCACCTAACATAATATAGACACTAATGTCCATACTCACAGAGATAGAAAGACCATCAATCTAACACATGATTAAGAGGCATCACTGGTAAACTACTGGCTTAGTAATCTTGCAGCCAATGTCATATACCAACTCAGTGAATCAAGTTCAAGTATAAATTTTGTTTGGGCTTATGAATTCACTGTTTTGATCCATGGTGACTAGGTCTTGGTCTTTTGTTTCTGATATTTGCCCGTATGTACAGCAAGATGGCAAAACCTGGTAAAAAATGGTTTATTTATCCCAAGAGGACGTGGTGGAAAAAGACAATTAGAAACAGTTCATTCATAGAAGTTGTAGGAAAATATTTATTTAAAAGACACAGGGATTGATACACTCTGCTTTTTTACCTACTGTGTTTTTGTCTTCCTCTGTCTCAGTTGTATATCTAGAGTCTGACCATTGTAGACTTTCAGATTGAGGTGTACTAGCTTCTTGTTTCTACTTGCTTCGTTTTCATAGGATGCAGTGACAGGAAACTAGAGACTGGGAAGAGCAGTTGGCAAGTTCATCCATTCGGGGGAGTCTATCAATTTGGCTGGAGATTTCAAATTTGATCCAATCATTTATGCAAATGTTATAGATTCTGTATTGTTTTAGCTCTTTCAAGTTGCAAACACTTGGCAGAAACAGATAACATTTCTCTTTGTGAAATTACCAATGTAGGAAGTGATAAAACTATCAATAGCCCCAGAATCTCTCAACCTGCATTAATAGTCAATGAGTAGTTCGAGATCAGCTTTTGGTTTATTTTAATAATCATTCCACATGGAAGGGTATAGATGTCAGAAGTAGTCTTTCATGTTCCTAAAATATATATAGAATAAATTCTGCCACTAAAAGTGGATAGGGAGTGACTATCATCAAAGTCTTTTATATATTATGAAATACCATAATTAATCCTGTTTTCTACAACTAATAAATATTTCACTATAAACCAGACACAGCAGCTATATGATTAAAATCCCCTTTATAACTGGATACATAACTCTCTCTCTCTCTCTTTCTCTCTCTCTGTCTCACTCTCTCTCTCTCTATTTCTCTCTCACTCTCTATTTCTTTCTCTATCTCTCTCACTCTCCTGTATGTATGTGCTTTCTTATGTGTATATTCCTATTTGTGTCTGTTGTGTTTCTCACAAATCACTACCCAATCACTAATAAACAAATCTCTTCATTCAGGATAGTAAATCATTTCTTTCCCTAATTGAGTTTTCCTTTCCTTGGTGTTCTAGGATGAATGGATTTTGAAGCCATATCACCAAAACCATTCTTTTACCCAATGATCTATCTGCCATGGCTTGTATGCTTTTCCTATCTATACGATACCAATTCCCCTATAGTTATCGTTAATTCCTATAACTCTGAAAGCAAGTATTTTGTTCAAAGCTCTGCTACAACATCTGTGCATAGAGATTTCAGCTGATAACCACCAGTGAGCATGTGTGAAACTCTGTGACATCCTAAAATAGCAATGTTTTGGACATGTTTCTGTACTGTGAATATATATCCAAAGACTATATACTACCTCATAAAATGAACAATGTTGAAAGAGGGAAATAAAAAAGTAAGTATATAATTAGAAGATACTTTTGATTTGAGAAACACATAAAAAAGAAAGTAGAACCACTCACGCTTTGAAGATGAAATATCATTTCTCTTTAAATTGGGAGAAATGACATTTACATAGGACAGTGAACATTTTCTTAAAAGAAAGCACTTAAATATACATGCCTGTTGATCTTAGTAACATAAATGGATTTTCTTTTTTGAGTAAAATTAATTGTATTTTTAATATTATCATGGAAAGAACAACTTATATTTCATATTTGGCCTCAAAAAGTAGTTGATTAAATATTTTTGTAAATGATATTGTAATGTGATTTTGAAGATGACATGGTTAATATTCAGAATACTTATTAAAACTATATGCTCTATCTTACAAATATGTCTTTGATAAGAATTGTGCTTTTAAAAATATCTACATGGAATATTTCCCAGATTATCCATCTGTGTTTCTAATTTATTCTATGAAGTCTGAGGATGCCAACACTGTCTAGTAGGGATAATGATGACTGAATTCATGAGCAGCGGTTGGAGTCCCTTTGGTATGAAATAATTATGGTGGATATCCCTTCAACACAATGTCTAGCTGCCAATGCATACAACTAAAAATAACACTTTGGTGGCAAGCTTTCTAGAGGCAAATGAAATACTCTGTATAGTATCATCCTGTGAATAAAAATAGCACAAATTGACAGGATTATAACTTGAAGTGACTACTTTACATAGGGAGGCAAAAAAAAACTATGCCATTAGTTGGAAAGAATACTGTTTTCAGTTCCCAAAGCTTTGATGAATTATAATACTTAGGTGACTTACTGTCTCACGTCTCTCACTCTCCATGTATTGTCTGGCTGGAGGTTTCTGTAATTGACATCATCTACTACACATGGATGACGGCTGAGAAAGACACTGTCCTCTGATTATAGCAGAAGGTCGCAAGGATTCCTGTAATTGTTATCTTCTTTTAGTTTTGGTTTTACCAAAAGCACATTGTCTGTATACTCTGAGGATCTTAGTCAACCTAGTAGCAGCAGCCTAGGTTACATCCTGTTGAGTGAGCTTTAAGTCATATCAAACATTCGTTGGTTACTCTCACTGACTTTGTGCTACTGTGGTACTAGTATTGACTGCAGGCATGACTCTTTGGTTGAACAAAGGTTTTGCAGATGGGTCAGTGTTTACATTTCTGCTTCAGTATCATACAGAATATCTTCCTGTACCACAGACCTTTAGGGTGAAAGCTATATGTTAATACTACCTCTACTTCTGGATTTTCCTTTTGTTTGTTTGTTTGTTTTGTTTTGTTTTTGTTTTTTTGTTTTGTTTTGTTTTGTTTTGAGACAGGGTCTCTCTTTATAGCCTTGGCTGTCCTGGAACCCACTCTGTAGACCAGGCTGGCCTCAAACTCAGAAATCCACCTGCCTCGGCCTCCCAAGTGCTGGGATTAAAGGTGTGTGCCACCGCAGCCTGGCAACTTCTGGATTTTCAGTGAGCTGTGTGGGTGTTGTATTCAGCAATATGATCTTACACTCAACTTCCAGATAGCAACCTCTAGCTTTGGCAACATGCAGAACTGTTTGGAGTTTCTCATAGGACTTATTTGGACAACAACTCAATTATAAGTAACCCAGTCCAGAAATGGGGAACTTGATTTCATGACACAAATATCCAGTTTGATCTTGTTCCCACCTTTTATTTGTCACTTTTGCTTAGATAAAATTCATATGTGTAAATATTTTATGAGTCTTCTACTGTTTCCATGCTACCCCTCACATGGATATTAATTTTATATCTTTCCCCCTAATCCACCTTTTGTTTTCCTCTTTTCCTTGTCTCCCAACTTGTTCCTCTTCCAGTTCACCCTACACGTCCTGTGGTCCGCGCTATTTTCCCGCTGGCAGGAATACACGGACACACACACAGGATCCTTCTGCAGCAAACCTTTATTACCATGTGGCGAGGAGAGAGAGAGCCCTGGACAATGCACTGTTTATATACACCCTGGAGCGGCGTGTTCATCTCTGATTGGCTGTTTGCTCATTACCTCATGAGACGCCTCGGGATAGGCTGTGACTTGGCGCATTTTGGCCCTAGCATATGCGCAGATGGGCTGAGACTTAGCGCGCTCTGGCCCTAGGCACATGCGCAGACTACGTGTTAAGGGGAGAAGAAACCG
>JADRCD010222820.1:37549-52499 GCA_019843815.1 Montemys delectorum
CAAAGCTCTGTTTATATACACCCTGGAGCGGCGTGTTCATCTCTGATTGGCTGTTTGCTCATTACCTCATGAGACGCCTCGGGATAGGCTGTGACTTGGCGCATTTTGGCCCTAGCATATGCGCAGATGGGCTGAGACTTAGCGCGCTCTGGCCCTAGGCACATGCGCAGACTACGTGTTAAGGGGAGAAGAAACCGGATGCTGGCGCCATCTTGTAATGGAGGCTGCGGCTTGGGTGTGGCTCTCTACAACTTCCATAACTATGTATTCTGTTTCCCATCCTTAGGGATATTTATCTGTATTTTCTCTTATTTGTTAATCTATTCCTCCCTTTCATGCTAATATTCATAGCAAATATTCATATAAGTGTCTAGGTTACCTCATTCAGGATGATTTTTTTCTGATTATATCCACTTACCTATGAATACCATGATTTCATTTCTTAACTATATTTTAAGCACCCCATACTTTTAATAAAAATACATTATTTTCTACTACAAAATATCCTGATTATAATTTTCCCTCCATCATCCCCCTCCTAGCTCCTCTTCCATCCAGATCCATTCTCTTTCTTCCTCTCATTAGAAATGAGTAGCCTTCTAAGAGATAACAAATGCTGAGTAATATTTCATTGTGTAAATGTACCACAGTTTTTATCTACTCATCTGTTGAGGGACATCTAGGTTTTTGTTACCCATTTCTGCCTTTATACAAGATCAGCAAAAACCATGGTTGATAAAGTTTCTCTATTGTAAGCTTAAGCCTACTTTGTGATTTTGGTCAATGCTGACATAGCTCAAACTGGTGGGAGATAAATTTCCTTCTTTCTGAGAAACCAACACACTGATTACCATAGCGTTTGTATAAACTTATAATCCTACCAGCACTAGAGGAGTGGTCCCCTTGCTCCATGTCCTTGCCAACATGATCTGTCACTTAGCCCATTTATCTTAGCCATTCTGAAAAATTAAGTTGAAATCTCAAAGTAGTTTTGATTTGCATTTCCTTGATAAATAGAGCTGTTGAACATTTCTTTATGTTTTTTTCTCAGACATTTGAACTCTGACTATTGAAAATTATGTTTACATGTGTATATCATTTTAATTGTGTTATTTGTTTTTTGATATCTAGTTTGAGCTATTTCTAGACTTTGGACATTAGTCCTCTATAAGATATTTAGTTGGTAAAAATCAACCTGTTTAGGTAGAGTGCTGTATACACAAATGATCGTATCCTTTGGTGTGCTTCTCAGTTTCATGAGGTCCCATTTAATATTTATTGATTAGTCCATTTACTAACAGTATTCTCTTCAGAAAGACATTCCCTGTGCCAATGATTTCAAGGCTATATCTTACTTTGCATTCTATCAGGTTAAGTGTATCTGGTTTTATCAGGTCTTTGATCTGTTTGGAGTTGAGTTTTCTTCAGGATGATAAGTATGTATCTGTTTAAGCTTGACCAATTCTGTTTGGGGAAAACACTGTCTTTACTTCCTTGTGTATTTTCAAGGGAAAGTCTTGAAATCAGACAACTTGGCAGACTAGAAGGTCTACAGTTCATAAGACCTAGAGAGGATTGCTGTGGAGAAATATTTAAAAAAAATGACCAGCAAGCTTCCCACACTACTACCGGGCATCCCTGGGGGGCTGGCCAGAAAAGCATTGGCTGGCAATGGCTGGTCTGTTATCATTTCATGGAGACTCTGATTAAGGGCTCCCAAATCTTTCCACTCAGCTTGCTAAGTTCCTACTGGTAAGTTGCTACCAAGCCAACCCAGTGCTTCAAATCTTCCACGCTTTGTCACCATACAGCCTCAGCATGAAGTAAAACACAACACAAGCTTAGTTCAGAAATGATGATCATCAATCGCTGGGCACAGCAACTAAAATCCTAACTTGGTAAGCCTTGTTAAACCTATATCCTCTGGTGAATCCTGACATATCTGCCATTGAAATACTCATATCTACACCTTGTTCTCATGCTATCCTCATCCAAAAGGATCTAACTCTCTCTTGTCTCCTCTCTTTCCCTTTCCAACCTGAAAGTCCCGCCTATTTGCCCACTAATTGGATTGGCTCCTTCACTCATTAGGGGATTGGTTCACAAGAAGTCACCTGAGTATGACTTACTCTTTGTCCTCAGCCTCTCCCAGGAGAGCAGAATTAGCATCAACATACAAACAGCACCAGGCAGATCCACAACAGAGGATGATGAACGCCAAAGGAACCTAGTTCTCTAAATCAAGTGTATCCAACTCCGAGTATCAACACTGTGGTGACTTGCACATGGACTGCCCGGGTCTGCAGCAGATGGTCTCCTAAGGCTGAAACACATCCCCATTCCTCAACCAGAAGTTATATCCAATAGATAATCACATGGAAATGAAAAAATAGTTTCTCTAAGAGAATGTCTCTGTAAAAAACAAACAACGTGGGTAGGTTAAATGTAGGCTGCCTGTCCAGTAGTAGGCAGCGAACAGAAAATGAAGTATCTTTGAAAGCTCATCTCTCATAATATTTTGCTGGGCTTTTGTTTTGAACATTTTACAGTTCTGTTTAATTTCCTTGCTAAATTTTTATATTACTTTATTTCTCTCTCTCTCTCATTCTCTCTCTATATATGCATACATATATATCACATATACACAGATACAAACACATTAAAACATATATAAATAAAAGTTTATCTGCTTTTTTTTTTTACTGACAGATTCTTTGGACATATATGTGGCTTCTTTTATGTTTCTTTTATGTTCTTTTATGTTTCTATGGGCCTTCTGAGTGTACAAACATGTGGGTCTTTGGATCTATATCTGATATTTCTGCTTATTCATGGGCTCCTTTTCTTCTGTTTTGTCCTATTTTTATGTGTTTGTATTTTGCTTTATCTTAATGTATCCTATTTTATTCTTGTCTCATAGAAGCCTGGTGTTTGTTTGTTTGTTTGCTTGCTTTGCAAATGAGAGAGACAACGGGGTGTATCCTGGTGAGACTTGAAGTAGAGATAATATGGAAGCAGTAAAGCCAGCAACCTGGTGGCAGGTTGACTACAGGTAACTGTAATCAGGATATAGTGTATTGAAAAAAATTTATTGTCAATAAGGAGGAAAGTAAATAGAATAAGTACTCAAATGATAGTACAAAGGAAAATTCCGGTAATTAAAATAAAGAGATTACTTAAATAAAGAAATGAAATTTAAATTTTCACAATTATCTATTATATCTGGAAACTGTATTCATATATGGAAGTAAAGATGATAAACAAAAGCAGCAAACATTTTGTAGAATAAAATAACTTCCTGTATAATTTTGAGTAAATGTGTAAGTAAGGATCAGTCCTAGTCACTGCTTGATTATCTGTTTTTACTCATGATAATGACTCAGTCCACAGGAACTATACTTTCATTTAAGATAGCTTACACCTTGTAATCATGTTTAAAGTTTTAGGATATCTTTGGTGATATTTTTCACTGATAATGACTTAAATGATAATTTGATTAAATATCTCTCTACATATTGCTAAAATATGTACTTGATTTATATCTTGAACCTCTTAAGTTCTATCCATTACAGAAAAAAAAGTACATTTATTTTCAAAAGGCTTTTTAACGGTGGTACAACTTAGAAGGTACAAAACAATTAAAAATGTGTATTTTCTAAGTTTAGAGCACCTGCAAATGGAAAAACCTTGAAAATAATCTCATGTGCTTTTGGTGTGCTAGCAGTAAGTGAATCACATTAAATTACTGAGTTTTATTCATGCATGCCTAGGTACAAAAAGAACTTAAATTAATTGTCCATGGATTTTGTATTTGATGGGGAAGTGAATCATTTGACTATCGGTCCTCAAGGAATTAAAATCCCTATCATAATGTTATAAGCATAAGCCATATATAAGAACAAGTTTTGAAACTAAGAAATATGTGTCCACTGAGTCTGCTGTTATCTTCATTCTCATTACCTCATTATGTTTTACTCAGCATGAGTTCAAAAGGTCAAAAAAGAACCATTACTTTTCCAGTTCCTCATTATTTTAATATGTTAATGTTTCAGTTTAAAGTTCAGTAGTTTCTTTTAAAATATTCAAATGTAACATAAACCTAATGATTAGCAATATGTTTCTGGAATATCTTCAAATCAATATGATTACAATAATTCCATCTTGATGAGTATTCTAAATCTTAATGCTTGTACCTCAGAATACTTTGGGTTGATGAATCAATCTTCTCAGCCAGAGTAATTTTGATAGTTATCTTGGTCAATCTAAGCCATACGAAATTAAATAAATCACATAATTTGCAATTAGTTAGGTGATATATGTGATATATATCATGTGAACATAGGATATTTTTATTTGTCAAATTAAGAATTAGCCATTTTATGATTTCTTTCTCTTTTATTTATCCTCTCTCTCTCTCTGTCTCTGTCTCTCTCTGTCTCTGTCTCTGTCTCTCTGTATCTCTCTCTCTCTTTCTCTCTCTTTCTCTTTCTTTTGACTGATGCCTACCTAGATCTTTCACACCTATGATCTATTGATATTGCACAGAAATTACCCTTCATGTTACCAAAGTAGAAATGTAATTACCAACCAAGCCACAATCCATTTAAATGATTAACTTATACACTCTGCAAGATTTGCAATATGTTACTACAATGGTTGTACAAACAATGTGGGAGCAACCAACCAATATCTAATTGTTTGTAAGGCTGACTCTATGAGATTGAACTTATCTAGAGGCTGCCGAACCGAACTGAAATTTAATGTAGAGTAACTTACCTGTCAGAATATAACCTTTTCCTAATATTAAGTGAAAAACAAAACAAAACAAAAAGACAAGACAACTTTAGAATTGATGTGTAATGGAATGTTAATGCAGCAAAATATGAAGGAATCATATCCAAAGACCTTTTAGGTCTGTGTAATTCAGCTGTAATGCAGATATCACACACAAACTTAATCTTCTTGGCTTCACTGTAGATATGTCCTTAGTACTTATCTTTAATCCTGAACAATGTAGGTAAGGCTAGTTTGTAGAAGGAATTAACCTTCTACAGTGAGTGGAGTTGAGTTGAGTTCAGACAATGTGGTGGAATTCAGGTGAGTGGAGTTGAGTTCTTTGCAGTTCATTTGAGTGAGCACAATCCAGTGGAGTCAAATTCCTTCATGAGTGAGTTAGTACAGAAGCAGTTGGAAGCCAGAGAATTAGGAGTCAGAAGATTAGAACCAACTACCACAGTAATTTGAAGCCAACCAGAGCAATTCAGTGATAAGCTGAGAAAAGCTTGTTTGAATCAGTGAGCTTAGAGAGGAGTTTTGAGCAAGATCATCTGAGTTGGACCAGCCAGCCAGAGTTCAGAAAGAACTGGAAATGGTGAGATTATTCAGCAGTAAACCGGAGATGACAAATAAAAAATACTTCCACATTGATCCTAATTTACATATGATTATAAATTAATTTCTCCCAAATGTAATAAGTGTACGCATCATGTCTAAAAGCTAAGATTTGTTTTGTGAAATAAATATTCAGTGGGAGCCACTCCAGTGCAAAGTACTCCAAACACAGATATTTCTATGAAATATTTGAAATAACAAGAATATTTAAAAATTTTTGAAATTCTGGCATGTTTCCTTGAGAGATATCAAAAAACATCTGAAATACAGGATTAGTTATTTGCAATCCTAAATCCTAAGAGATGGCAATTAATATTTGAGGAAAATCCATACTGCCTAGCAATGATAAAATAAAAATTGAAGGAACTCATTAGCATTTATTGAAGAGATTATATTGACAGCAGGTACACACATTTCAATGTCTCAAACTAATAATAGAAACTTACAATTCTACAACTCTACTTTTAACCTCCATTATTAAAGTTAGAATTAAATTGTCCAGAAAAAGTTGTATATCAATAAGGCTATTGTATAAATACATCGATTCTCCCCTTTAATCAAATTACATACTTTTGAAAAAGATGTGTAATATACTACAAGATGTAAGTATTTTATTTATTGTTTATCTTTTTAAAAGAGTGATATCAATTGAAATAACATTATAACAATTTCCCAACTCCCACTCCTTCCTTCAGACCTTCTGAGTTACCATCACAGAAACCAATCCACAGTCCACCTTTGCACTCTCAATTTGATAACTATACTTAAATTATTGCATACCTGTAAATATACATAAAAATGTACATGTATGGTGGTAAACAAATATTTCTCTCCATATATATGTATGTATACATATATTTCTCTCTCATATACACATACATATGTCTACATACATATGTATGTGTATATGAGAATTTAATTTTACCTTTGCAGAATTAGTAAGTCATCAGTGAATTATCAGGGACAATAATGCTTTTGATAAATTACATTTTATATTTATAAAACCTTTACCACATAACATAAATGTACAAAATGTATGTATTTGCTATATATGATTTATGATGTGTTTGTTTGGGTTTTACCTGGAATTTTCTGAAGAAAAAAATGTACGAGCAGATTCTTTAGAAAGTCAGATGGTGTTTTGTTGGGGAAAATGTCTAAAAATGGACACAGCAGTAAAAGGCTCAGACAGACTAATAAAGGAACTTTTTTCTGAAGCAGACACCTGAGAAATGTTCTGCTAAAACAAGCCCATGAAGAAATGTGATAAAAGACTCTTTTCTAACAACAGACACGTAATGGTACTATGACAAGTCTTGTGGTGAACTGTGGTGCTTGCAGGGTATAAACCGGACGCTACAGAGCGAGGAAGGCAGAACTTTGCTTTCTGGTACAGCTAACTTGTACAGTGCATATGGGCCATTAAAAAAAAAATTATTAGATATTTTCTTCATTTACATTTCAAATGTTATCCTCTTTCTTGGTTTCCCTTCCCAAACCCCCCTATCCCATGCCCCCTCCCCCTGCTCGCCAACCCACCCACTCTCTCTTCACTGTCCTGACATTCCCTTCCCCTGGGGCATGGAGCCTTCCCAGGACCAAGTCTTGAATCTTCATTGACCTTCTCTTCCTTGAGAGAGGCGTAGCTAAGAACTCCTGCTGGTCCCTCCTACTCACTCAAGTTGAGGCTGGGGCCTGGCTGTCTTTGCTAGCTCCTGTCCCCTCTGTGGCTAAGGCTGCTCTACCAAACTGAACTGCTTGTACGTCCTTAAAGCGTTTGTTCGTAGATCAAGCTGCCACTGCCTGCTAACCTGTGAACTGAACTGTCAATTTCCAGACAACATAGATGAGAGTTACTCCAAAGAACTTTTCTGAAAAGATCCACTTCCCCAATATCCTTTCTTTTCCACTACCTCTGGTGAGTGGTGGGCTACAAGAGAGGTTAAAGCATTTAAGACCATTGCTAAAAAGAGATTTAAAGAATTAAAGTTACAGTTTACTTTCTTAAAATTCAGTTGATTCATTATGAAATTATTCTATAAAATGTATGGCCTGACAAATCTAGTGATTTCATCACACTGTTTCTGCATTCCAAATTTAACTGAACAGATACTAAAAAAAAAGTAAATATTCATGTCTTCTGAGAGAAGTAAAATGTGTGCATTAATGATAAATGATTTGCAAAAGCTTGAAATATATTCCAATTAGAAGTAGCAGTGAAGTCAAATGATTATATAAATATTTTCTATGGGTTTCCATCACTTTCAAAGTAAATGGATTTTGAAAATAATAGTTGAATTGAGTCTAAGGCATTTAATCCTTCTGAAAACCTATTTATTGTGCACATATCACACGGCAATGGACATGATTTCTATTACAGCACAAACCAAACACAATTAAAACACATGGCTTTCTTCTCTGTGAGCTTGAAATCCTTACTACCCCTTTATTTTATGAAACTCTTTTCTTGTGTAGGGAGTGAATTTAGCAGTGCCAGTGTATGAGAAAAAAATTACTGAGATCCCTGCAGCTAGCAATTCAGGCAATCTCATATCCTTGAAAAGACAGTAAAAATGAATTTCACCATAAAACCTCTTCCTGGGGAATAGAGATGACAGTTGTAGACCATACAAATAGTTACTGATTTCTCTGGGGCTTCAGAGTGGGAGATACTCTGTATGACTTTATTATGAATTAACTTACACATTTAAATTGTATAGTGCAAAGTTGTATCTAGATAAACAGGATTCCAAAGCAATAATTGATATAATTTCTATATAAATTGGATCTCGCTGCATGGCACCCTTGTTATGTCACATGTATAACTAGAAGATAGTGTATTCAGCAATAAAGAAGAACTGAACAATAAAGAATGCTGTTTTCTGCTTTAAATATTTAAACATTTGCTTATAAATAGATATACATTGAATAGCAAGATCATATGCCTTACATTTGAATTATGCAAAGCAATGCACAAGCATCACAGATAATATTTTAAAAGTAAAATTTCTTGAATACATGGTAAGCATCCATTATTGTTTTAAGATATAATAAAACCTAAAATATATAACATACATACATAGCTTTCTTTGAGATTCCAGTTGTGCCCTATAATTAATAAAATTCAAAATATTCATAAGGGTTTCTGTATGCCTCAAGTGCCTTTAGGCTTGAAAGAAATTAATTTGGAATTTAAATTAAAAGATAAGGTTTCATGACTCACAAAATTCAATATGTTCTTTTCTTTCTGGTTACTTACAACAAATCAAGAAAAAGAAAAAAGAAAGCAGTTAACTAATTCTTATTCTACTTGACCACTATATGTCTATTATTTGACTTCAAGTTAGGAACAACCTGATGTTCTTTTTATGTTCATATCAAGTTAATAAGGCACATTCCATTAAAGAAAATCAGAATGTTACCATGACATTTCATATATATAGACACATACATTATCACTCACGGAAATCTCTATATTTTATTTGTGCTCATTATAGTCCCAACATCTATTAGTTTTAATTTCTTATTCTCTATTCATTATTTCTAATGTGACTTCTTAATTCTTCCCAATTTTTGATAATCATCTCATCCATGAATATATGCTCACATTGTTAGGCAAGACATTATTCTAAGATACAAATCAGTCTTTTGAAAGAAAATTGCAAAGACTTTTTTATTAGATAGTTTTTTTATTTACATTTAAAATGTTATCCCCTTTCCTGGTTTCGTTTCCAAAATCCCTCTGCTCCCCATCCCTCTACTCAAGAGCCCACTCACTTCACATTCCTGGCCCTGGCATTCCCCTACACTGGGGACATAGAGCCTTCACAGGATGAAGGGTCTCTCCTCCCATTGATGACATGGGCACCTAGAGTCATGAGTCCCTCCATGTGTACTCTTTGGTTGGTGGTTTAGTCCCTGGGAGTTCTGGGGCTACTAGTTGGTTCATATTGTTCTTACTCCTATGGGGCTACAAAACCCTTCAGCTCCTTGGGTACTTTCTCTAGCTCCTCTATTAGAGACACAGTGCTCAGTCCAATGGTTGGCTGAAAGCATCCACCTCTATATTTGTCAGGCAATGGTAGAGCCCCTTAGGGGCAACTATAGCAGGCTTCTGCCAGCAAGCACCTTTTGGCATCCACAATAGTGATTGGGTTTAGATGCTGTATATTGAATTGATCTCCAGGTGTGTCCGTCTCTGGATGGACTTCCTTCCAGGCTCTACTCCACAATTTGTCTCTGTAAGTCCATTCATGTGTATTTTGTTCCCCCTTCTAAGAAGTACTGAACTATCCACACTTTAGTCTTCCTTCTTCTTGAGCTTCTTTAGAAGTGTGAATTGCATATTGGGTATTCCAAACTTCTGGACTAATATCCACTTATCAGTGAGCACTTACCATGTGTGCTTTGCGATTGGGTTACCTCACCAGGATGATATTTTCTAGTTCCATCCATTTGCTTATGAATTTCATGAATGCATTGCTTTGATAGCTGAACAGTACCAAATTGTATAAATGTATTATATTTTCTGTATCCATTCCTCTGTTGAAGGATATCTGGGTTCTTTCCAGCTTCTGGCTATTATAAATAAGGCTGCTATGAACATCATGAAGCATGCATCCTTGTTATATGTTGGAGCATCCTCTGGGTATATGCCAGGAGTAGTATAGCTGGGTCCCCAGGTACAACTATGTCCAATTTTGTGAGGAACTGCCAAACTGATTTCCAGAGTTGTACCAACTTGCAATCCAACCAGTAATGGAGGAGTATTCTTCTTTGTCCACATCCTTGCCAGCATCTGCTGTTACTTGAGTTTTTGATCTTAGCCATTATTACTAGTGTGATATGGAATCTCAGGGTTGTTTTGACTTGCATTTCCTTGATGGCTAAGGATGTTGAACATTTCTTTAGGTGCTTCTCATTCTATATTCCTCAGCTGAATTCTTTGTTTAGTTGGATATAAAATTAACTCAAACAAATCTGTGGCCTTCCACTACTCAAAGTATAAACAGGCTGAGAAAGAAATTAGGGAAACAACACTGAAACTGCGCACAGTTTCTCTCAGCCAGGAGGGAACAAAGGACCTGAAATAGAGGGTTTGAAATGCAAAGAGAAAACAGGAAGCCAAGGTCCCAATCAAGGCTCCAACTTCACTTAGAATAAGCCAGGGTTTTTATAGTTATAAGAGAAACCAAAACCAAGTCTATAGATTATATTGTAAAGAAAGTTCAGGTGCCAAAGTCCCCAGGTTCAGTGGATCTTCAGGCAGTGGGTGTGCTCAGGCCATGGGCATACTCAGGTGATGGGCATACTCAGGCAGCTTCTTCGAAGACAAACCAACAGTCAACAGAGAGCACCTGTCTTAGCTCCCAGGTGTTAGCCCCTAAGCAGAGGCTGCCAGAAGACCGATGACTGAAATGAAGAGGGAAGGTAACAATTACTCCCTTTTTATTTAAAAAAATTGCAGAACGAAGGCATAATCAAACATCACAGTCTTTCACTGGGAATTTTCATGGTGCCTGGGTGCATATCATCTGCAGTATAATATCTGCTGGAAAAAATCTTACCCATCCTTGAAAACACATACATTGAGTTTGTACTACAAACCGGGGCTTATTTCGTGTTTTTACAAAAACACAGCCACTCAGTACGTGCCTCTGTCTTAGGTTGATTTCTTTTGCCAGAGACCTAGCCCGAAGAACACAGGTTTTCAAACTGCACCTTCTTCTGTGCATCCAATACCAAGACATGCCTTTATTGCCTGCAAAGTCCACAAGCTGCCACAGTCTTTTTGAAAACCACCTTCTCTGACGTTATAGTAAAGCTGCACGCCACTGTACTGGAGATAAGGATAGGCACCCGATTGAGCTGCAAAATATCAGCTCCAATTCTGGAAACCTTCGCTGAGAACAACCCTCAATTCAAATGCAAAGTTGTAAATTCAGGCTAGTAATTCGGGATTTCACCAACCTGAAACAGCTAAATGCTGTAGGAGTGACTTTACTTTGGCCGGGCATGAGCAAGAGAATTCGAATTGTTTATTTAGCTTCGGGAGAAAGCAGATTTTTTTCCGTATCAAGCGGGTATTTCCAGAGTGACAGAAAAAGCTGTCAGCTCAAAAACAAAAGAAAAAGATAAAAGACATTTCAGCAGTGCGTTCAAGTGCACTTACTAAGAAGGCTGTGGATCTGAGTCCACCTGTCATATTAGTCTTGCAGGAAGTCAACGAGCTTCATTTTCTTTCTGGGAAAAAATACACACAGACCCTCTGCCCCAAACCAAAACTGGATCTGGACCATGCCAAGTATTAGTGAGTAGATCTCTCCACCTCACCATGGCATAGGAACTTGAAGTATTAGGATGCCAATGTCGGTCTGCAGCGGCCTGACCTTTGATGTCAGTCTGCAGAAAGTTGAAAACAAATAACACAAAAGCAAGGTGTGCCTTTGGAGATCTAGGAGGATACAAATTCCCTGCTTTAGTTTTCAAAAGCCAATTTTTAAAAATGCGGTGTGCACGTTCAACAACTCCTTGTCCCATTGGGCTATAGGGAATTCCAGTTTTATGTTTGATGCCAAAATTTTCACAAAATGACACAAAATTTTTGCCAGAGTAAGCTGCCCCATTGTGCATCTTAATAACTTTAGGTAAGCCCATAACGTTAAAGGCTTGTAAACAATGATCAATTAGGCCTCTCCTGTATGCAAGGAAGCAAATATAAATCCTGAACAAGTATCAACACAAACATGTATATATTTAAGCTTTCTGAATTCTGCATAATGAGTTATATCCATCTGCCAAATATGATTGGGCATAAGGCCTCTTGGATTTACCCCTAAATGTGGAACTGGAGATAGAACAACACAATTAGGGCATTGTTTTACAATCATTCTTGCTTGTTCTTTGGAAATTTTATGTTTAAGTCTTAAAGTATGGCTACAAAGATGGAATTTATTATGATCCTGTTTAGCTAGTGCAACAGGATCTGAAACTAAGACTTCTCCTACAAGAGCTCTGTCAATACAATTATTACCTGCAGCCAATGGTCCAGGAAGACCAGAATGAGCTCTTATATGACCAATATAAAACTGATTTTTTCCTGCAAGAATAACATTTTGCAATTGTGAAAATAAGGATCCTGCTGTCATATTAAAATTAAACATACCACATGTTTCTAATAAAGGAACTGACTATGCCACGTATAGGCTATCAGTGAAAAGATTGAAAGCATCAGTCACAGCATGAAACACATTTAATACTGCTATTAATTCAGCTAACTGAGCTGAGAGACCAGTAGTCTCTATGACTACCTGTTTATTATTCATAAGATATCCAGCTTGTCCTTTAGAGGAACCATCAGTAAATACCACAAGGGCATTACTCAAAGGCTGTAAAGAAGTCATGTTAGGAAATATCACTTCATGTACATTTAAGAATTTTATCAATTTATCCTGAGAATAATGATTATCTATGATTCCCTGAAATCCTATCTGAGCAAGCAACCAATCTATATTATATTGTTTCAACCAGAAATCTTGCTCTTAAGTAAAAGGCTGAATAATAACATCTGGCTTCTTGCCAAAATAAGTCAGTGCTTGCTTTCTACCAAGCATGATCATATGAGCTTCTGCCTCATAATATGGCAAGATATTACGTTTAGGAGACACCCTTGAATGTATCCACATGAGAGGTGCTTTTTGCCATAACAATGCTGTAGGAATATGAGCTGTATTGAAAATTAACAAATGCAAAGGTAAAGAATAATCTATATAAGTAACAAATTGATTTTCAATAGCTCTTTCTACTTGCTGTAAAGCTGACATTCCTTCTCTAGTTAAAGATCTAGGAGAATTAGGATCAGAATTACCTCTGAGAATATCAAATAAAGGTTTCAATTCTCCCATAGTAAGCTATAAATAGGAACGAAGCCAATTGATATCACCTAATAATTTTTGAAAATCCTTTAAAGTTTTTAATCCGTCTCTATGAATAACTGTCTTTTGAGGAATAATAGATTGATCCATGAGTGTAAATCCTAAATAACTATATGGATCCTGACTTTTCACCTTTTCTGGAGCTATCTGCAATCCCTTTTCATCTAAGGCAACTTGTAAGTCTCTATAACATAAAAGTACATCCTGAGGATTTTTTTCCTGCTAATAGGACATCATTTGTGTAGTGGGCAATATATATCATTGGCCATTTTTTCCTTATAGGATCAATGACTTGTGCCACAAATTTCTGACATAATGTAGGTGTCTTAGTTAGGGTTTTTATTTTTGCACAAACATCATGACCATGAAGCAAGTTGGGGAGGAAAGGGTTTATTTGGCTTACACTTTTACATGGCTGTTGATCACCAGAGGAAGTCAGGACTGGAACTCAAGCAGGTCAGGAAGCAGGAGCTGACGCAGAGGCCATAGAGAGATGTTTCTTGCTGGCTTGCTTCTCCTAGCTTGTTCAGCCTGTTTTCTTATAGAACCCAAGACTTTCAGCCCAGGGATGGCACTATTCCTTTGATCATTAATTGAGAAAATGCCCCACAGCTGGATCTCATGGAGGCATTTCCCCAACTGAAGCTCACTTCTCTGTGATAACTCCAGCCTGTGTCAAGTTGACACACAAAACTAGCCAGTACAGTAGGACTGTTAGCCATTCCCTGAGGAAGGACTGTCCATTGATAAATCTTGTAACAGTCTCCATTTACCTGCATTTTCTTGATGACAAATACTGGCATATTCCACGGGGAATTAGATTCCCTCAGATGTCCTGCTGTCAATTGCTTCTTCACTAGCAAGGAAGCTGCTTCTATCTTTCCTTGAGATAAAGACCACTGATCAACCCAAACTGGAATATTATTAATCCATTGAATTTTATCTGCATGGGGCACAGGCAAGATAGTGGCCATCATGGAAAATGCTTCAAACCCTTACTATTAAGATGAGGCTTAAGGCCTTCAGATGTTCTGATATCCTATTCTGACCTCTGTTTATTAGCTATTTCACTAGGGCTGCATAGAGCAAGACCCATTTGTGACAACAGATCTCTTCCCCACAGAGTAACAGGCAGATTTGACACAACATAAGGCTGAATTTGTCCTGAATTACCTTCCTCATCTCTTCAGGTTAAAAGCTTAGAACTTCACTTTGGGTTATTGGCATAACCAGTTCCTTGTAGATGAGTTATTGTCTCAGACAAAGCCCAAGTTGAGGGCCAGTCTTTTCCTCTGATGATAGTCATATCAGCTCCAGTATCTATTAAACCTTCAAAACTTTTCCCTTCAATAATTAATTTAGTGATTGGTTGTACCCAGTATACATCAGAAGAACCAAAACAACTCTGTCCTTTTTCCTTTTTAACAAAATTAGAAGGCATTGGATACAAAGGAATTAAAATAAGCTGAGTAATTCTCTGATTAGCAGGTACAGTAATAACACCACAAGGTGAAGCAGCCATAATCTTAATCTCTCCCTGATAATCACCATCAATAACACCTGGATAAATCTGCAATCCTTTCACAATTGAGCTAATTCTCCCTATAAGCAACCCCCTGGTCTCT
>JADRCD010222821.1:0-11382 GCA_019843815.1 Montemys delectorum
TATCTATCTATCTATCTATCTACTATCTATCTATCTATCTATCTATCAATTTAATATATACAGACAGGTATGTTTTTATCTGACATAGGACTGTTTTCATACATCGAGCTCTGGATTTATCTATATCCATTTCCCACAGGTAGTTATGGCAGAATTCTAAAAGAAATATAATGATCTCCAACTGGTCATATAATTCAGGGCAAGTTGTTCTGTTTGTGGTTCAGTGTCATCCTGGATTGAACAGAAATTATAATAGTGTGTGATGTGTAGAGTTGTTGTGAAACTGAATGGAGGTAAATAAAGTACCTAGAAGGAGTACTTGGAAAATATATGCTCAGATGTCAGCTATTGCCATCATCATCTCCTGTTTTTGTCCATCATCTCCTGTTTTTGTCCATCATCTTCTGTTTTTGTACTATCTTACGTTCTCCTGCAACATCATCTGCTTTGATCACCCTTTACAAATCTGATATTTTTATTTTTATCTTTTTGGTTATTTGAAGACAGTTTTTCTCATTGCAGACCTGGCTATCTGGGAAGTATCTCTGTAGATCAGCCTGGCCTTGAACTCAAGAGATCTGCCTGCCTTTGCTCCTGAGTGCTGGGATTAAAGATGTGCAACACCACTGTTACACCCAGCATGTCTCCTGCTATAAAATTCTTTTTCTGCTGTCACTTTAAAAGCACCCAAACTGGCAATCACGGATTCGCGGTGTGTGATTTCCTTAAAAGCCCATTCTTCCATACCTCACTACTGTCCACCCTGCCTGTTTCCTTTCTGCTTCTGCCTGCAATCTCATTTGTAACCTTGCCCTGCCAAATGCATTGAATCTGACTGCATCTAGCCATTTTTCCAACCCATTTCTCTTCTGTTTCACATCAGAATCATTCTTATCTCAACTCTCTCATCAGCATGATATACTTTTACCGAACTATTTCTGATGTCAAATTCATCTTGCTAATCATTAAGTTTCTTCACACATTTATGAGTTTCTGTTGGATCATGATGGAAGAAATCCAAATGTCTTATCATCTCGCATAACCAGTAGTGTCCCTTCCAGCTTGGCTGTTTTACAGCTCCTCAGTCTTTGCTCCCTCCACCCCCCTTTGCTTAGTAATCTTGTGATATGTGTTTGTCGAGGCAACAAGTATTTATTGTGGCTGTTCTCCTCAATCTTTCTTTTCTGTTCATACCAAAATGACTTATTTATTCTTCTAGGGTATCGTATGTGTGGTTAAGGTACTTATGAATAAGAGCTTTCTCTTAGTTCATGTGAGTTTGGATATGTTTGTTAATAGATCTGAAACAATGAAACTTTATTTGTAAATTCAGGATAAAATTACCTATCTTATTGTCATAGTAATAGATTAAATAAAATGTTAAGTGAGAGAGAAAGAATTTCCAATATTAGATCTTAGCAAACTGGTGTTTTTATTTCTTCATTAAATCATCTTATAATATTAATATTCCCCCTCCTCTTAAGCCACATCACCCTAACCTCAGGGCCAGAATTAGCTTCAAATGTTTGCATGACAGATTTACTTAAATAAGACTTTGTTGTAAGAGACAATTACATAAGTCCTTTATTGGACCATTTTGGTTTGGTTTCTGTTCAATGCAAAGTTCACTTTTGGTCTCTGATGTTCTTTGTAGGACCATTGTACATTTAAATTTTTAAATTTAATATCTGTAATCAAAAATAAAGGAAAATAAGCTGGACATAGTGGCACATACCTTTTAATCCCAGCACTCAAGAAGCTGAGGCAGGCGGATCTCCATGAGTAGTGTGATACCAGCTAGGACTACGTTAGTGGTATCTTGTCACAACCCAAGTGGAGAACAGGAGGAAAATATAGGAAAGCACTTAGTGTTTGTAAAGTGCTCTGAATAAATGATTACATGACCATCTGCATAACAGCACAGCAGTGTACACAGGGTAGAGCACTCTTTGATTTGAAAAGCTGACCTATTGTGGAGTGGTCATTTGATGAGATATTTACTCTGCATTGATTGTCCTTTACCCACTTCTCAGAGGCTTCTACTGAAAGATCCAATCCAAAGGTTTATATAATTTTATTATATATAATTGCCTCTTTCATATATCATACATATATACATAATATATATGATAGAAATATGCATATGTGGCAAGAGAAATAATTATATAAAGAGATTTGTAAATATATAGAGAGACATAAATCCTTAAAGTGAAATAAGTTAAGGAGGTTATTATTCTGTTTCCATACTAAAATAAACTCTCTTATTGTTTGGTAAAATGAGGATTTGGGAAGAAGGAGAAAAGTTGGAAATTCAGGCTCATATTCAGCACCATGCCTTGTGGCAGAGATTCGTGTTTCATAAATAGACTTTGACTGTGATGTAAGCATCCTAATATTAGAGAACATTATTTAATTTCTTGAAAATCAGAGAATAATTTAGGAATAACATTTTATGCAAAAATAAGATAGCGCAGCCTAGGCACATTGTTCTGTATATTTCTTCTTTGCTTCAGCAAAACCTAGGAGACCTTTTATCAAGGCTCCTCTGAGTATTATGAATATCTTTGTCCATTAGCCCTATTTTTCCTAATTTTCTTTGTTGACGCTATTATGTCCAAGAGCTCTGTGGTTTCAGCCAGACTGAATGACGAGTTGCCTGTTACCAAAAGCGTGCTCTGCCATGCAGCTGTCCTGTCCCTACTGCACAGATGGCGGATTTATTTTTCCTTTTACCAGCAGTCCCTTTCTTCCCCACACAGGACTGCAATCCTTTGTGATTGTGTATGACTCAATGCGAAAGTAGCTCTCAGCCTTGAGGAGTTTTCAAATGTGCCCGAGTAAAGGGGGACAGGGAACGCAGAACTGGGGTTGTTTCCAATACTGTCTGCATACTAAAAAGGGGTATGACCTCATGAGAAGCAGATATTCATCATTTTATAAAAAGCATCTTTGTGCTAAAAACAGAATTATGATTTTTCCTTCATTCTGCATGGTCAGAATAACAGTAGGGCAGTCAAATTAAGGGACGGTACATAGGGGGAGCGGGCAGAAGAGAAGATCCAGATCTTGCAACTTAGCTGGAGCTAAAATCAGTACTTTCTTGCCATGTGTTTATGTCTGAATAATTTTATCAAACCAACAGTCAAACTTTTGAACATATATGTGTTCATTCATAGCTTTCTATATAATCCTATATTATGTTAGAAATTAACATCTAGAAATGATTTAGTCTTATTTAGCTACGCATATGCAATTCACATATTACATATATGTTAATGCCCTTGTATATCACATATTTAATAAAAAGCAGGTGTACTATAACTCATTTATTCAGTATTGCCTTATATCAGCTATCTTATATAATGAATAGAGAAATTAAATACCTTATGCTGAAAAACTTGTAACTATACTATAATTTCTACAAAATTATTGTTTACAGTAAGTATATACCTAAAACTGTTTAAAAATAGCCCAGTGCAATTGTTAATAAGCTTGGTAAATGAAATAATGATAGTTGGACCATGAAGCCAGTTATAATAAAAGTTTCTTTTCTTTTCCTGGTGCATATACAGAGGCCTGCTTAGATATTGAGTAATTTGTTTATGTAAAGAGAATCCAGATAATCTACCTGTGAGTCTTACTATGGACTGGTGTTTTTGTTTCAGCTCAAGCTGCAGATCAGAAATCTTTAAAGATTGGTTAGCCATACGTGATGGATTTTTTTTTATCCTATTAGTCCTTTTCCAAAATCAAACACAGATGATTATAAGATGAATAAATCAGAGTCAGATGGATAATATAATTGAAAGAAAATGGTGCTGGTATTTCAAATAATAAAAAATACATGTTTTCTTAATCTCAAAATTAGATGTTTAATTGTGATTTTTAAATTTATCTTTATTTAATTAAAACATAAGTACACTATTTCCCTTTTTCAATGTCACTAA
The DNA here is from genome assembly GCA_019843815.1 of Montemys delectorum. Taxonomy (NCBI): domain Eukaryota; kingdom Metazoa; phylum Chordata; class Mammalia; order Rodentia; family Muridae; genus Montemys; species Montemys delectorum. The sequence goes on from JADRCD010222821.1 coordinate 3,948, forward strand.
TCACTTCCATTTTCCTCACAAATTCATGGACATTTCTTTAATTATTGCTTTACACATGGTCATAAAACAAAATATGTAAAGGTAACAAATGAATCTGTTAGTGTTGCTTGTTTCTGTATAGTCGGGGGGTTGACTACTGGTATTGGATGACCATTTATAGGATTTTTCCTCAGGGAAGACAAATTCACCCTCTCTCAGCACTTGTTAATTGCGTGTAACGCCTCAGCCAGAGATGGGAGTGTCAGCTGCTGTTATTATGGTTCAGCCCTATTGTTGAGACTTCATGGATACACCTTCCCTGTCACATCTTAAAGATACTCTCAAAGCCTGCTCCTCTTGGCAGGTATATTCTCTACGCTCCTCTCTTCTCTACTGATCTCTGAAATTTACATGTAAGGGTTGTGTTGTAAATGGATTAATAGGTCTGCTTTCTGTATTTTCACCAGCTGTATCTTTCGGCAATTGCTGTTCCTCCTTCTGCTTCCAAGAGAAGCTTGTTTGATGATGGGCAAGAACTAGACTTGTCAGTATTTAGACTGCAGTTAAGAATTCTACTAGCTTAGGGAAATGTCCACAGCAAGTTCTTCTTTAAGATCTGTGATCTCAGCAGCCTTGGGTAGCTGGCTAGGTTTCCAGTACTAGGCATGGTTTTCTTTCTGTTTAGAAGGGCTTAAATCTAATTAGACAGCTGTTGGTGTAAGCGCCACTGCTGTACCATAAGGGATATCTTATTGTGCTGGTCACTATTGTGCTTTGTAAGCATCGCAGTTCCGTAGGACTAGTGGTTACCTTCCTTCTCTGCCAGCTTGCATAGCATCTTCTGGGATCAGGAAGGCAGATACCACAGGAGGAGGTTCTCAGGGCAGATACAGCTCAACTCCTGGGACTTCTTTCCAAAATGCATGCCGCTTTCAAAAATAGAGACCACTTCCTGAAGGCAACTCGGGGTAACAGCAGTAGCTCAATAATGGTTTTGGAGTCTTTCGGACTCTCCTTACCAACAACTCCTAAGATGGTTTCTCATGCCTGTCACTAGGCTTTCTGGTGGATAGTCTATGGCTCATGGGAAGGAATGTTGTATCCTCAAGTGGTGCAACTTCACAGGCAAAATGCACACACACACACATACACACACACACACACACACACACACTTTACATAACTGTAGCACATATAGAATAGTGGTTGTCTATGACTATTTCAAACATCCTTGGAGTTATTTATCCTTCTTCTCTTCCGTTTCCATACTGTCCTGCCTTCTCTTCCCAGTGAAAGCCCCTTCCTTCTAAATATAACTTTTAAAGTGCAACTGTCCTGGCTAGTTTCACAACACTACCCATGTATGCCTGTTTATATGCCTAAGTTTATCCTTATTTCACTCTGTCAAATTGGTATCCTTTTGGCGTCCCAGTTCATTTAGTCCTCATGAAATGCTAGTATGTAAGTAAAATGTCATGAAGATAAAAACCATAATTAGAGCCGGACAGTGGTGGCGCACGCCTTTAATCCCAGCACTTGGGAGGCAGAGGCAGGTGAATTTCTGAGTTTGAGGCCAGCCTGGTCTACAGAGTGAGTTCCAGGACAGCCAGGGCTACACAGAGAAATCATGTCTTGAAAAAACAAGCAAACAAACAAACAAACAAACAAATCCAAAAATCATAATGAGAATTAAAGATAACATATAAATTGACTAGAATATTAAAGCTGGTTTCAAAAATTATCGGATTCTACTGTTGTAAATGATTTTTTTATAACCTATTGTATATGTATACAGTAAATTAATTTATAGCATCTGATTGTGAACTGAGAATCACTGTGAACATATTGAGGAATACATAAGAATTTTCCAGAATTCTGCAGCGTCTTCTGGTGAGCAGGACGGTACTTGTCCATTAACAAGTATTTGCAGAAGTGGTTCAGGAAGTACATAGCTTCTGTGAGCATGTTGGTACAAAGGCTCTCATAATTGCTAATTTAAAAAGGATTTATAAACTAATAGGAAAGCATTTTAAGGACTACAATATTTTGCGTGTGTTGAAAGGTTAGGGGCTCGTAAGAATGTTGATAAAAAGCGTTTGAGATCAGTAAATCTGAAGTAAGGGCAAAAGTGAAACTTTGGACAGATGTGCCCAGCTGCGTCTTCTGCGCAAGCTCTGGGACATTCAGTTCTCTTTATGACTATATTAGTTTAAACAACCTCCATAAGTACATATTTTTGAGTTTTAATGTCCTTTTTAGTCCAATAGTCATAGTTCCTATTGTTATCCAATATTGATTATAACGGTTTTTAACTGCTTACTTAGAATAAGGCAAGTTGAATATACTTTATGTAACACAGATACATACACACACACATGCACACACACACTCATGCACACACACAAAGAATACTTTATTCATATCCTGAGCAGACGTATGAGGTCAGTATTTATGTTAGGCTCACTGAGGTATTATGTACACATCATCATGCTAATAAAATTTTTACCCTGGTGTATTTAAATAGCTACTATTCCTTGACACACCTGAGGAGGAAGAACATTCCTGCTGCTTCCTGAAATCAATGTTGATAGAATAGTTGGACCATAGACAATTAAAGATGCTGTAAAGTGTCTATTAGTACAACCACATAGCAGGGTAAGTCATGCTACAAGGGAGGTGGCATAGACTCTGCAAAAAGTTGCATAGAAAAGCACTACAGGATGTCAAGGAAGTCATTTTGAAACAACATGTTCTTATGGGTAAATAGAGAAAAGGAATAGTGGGATTCTGTTTCCAACAGGAAAATTGCAATATGGAAACTGAAAATATTATCAAGAAAAGAATTTTTAATAATTGGGACATGCTAATCCAGTGTTGACTGGAGGCGAGAATCAGGAATAATAAATATGGGATCAAAGAAAGGTCCTGACTGCTGCCCTAGGGGATAGGTTTGCCTAACAGCAGAAAAACCAAAGGGCTTAGAAAGACCTCCAAGCAACTGTGTGAGAGGATGCGGAAGAAGCCTGTAGTGAAGGAACAGTGATGCTGAGCTCTACCGAAGGCTGGAGAACAGCAGAGTACAGCCAGGAGGCAAGGGGCTCAAACCGGAACTTAAAAGAATTTGAAAGGAATGAGCACAGACACAAGAATGGCATAATAATATTAAACAAAGAAGGAGAATACTCTAGGAAATAATTAAGGGAGAACCAAAAAGAAAGATAATTTTGACTTCAAATACAGATTAAAGTGAATGTTTGTGTAAGACCAGAAAATATTACTTAGATATGTTAGACCTGATGTATTTATAAAAAGATAAAGAGGGGCGGGGATATGTTCTCTGGAAGTGTAGTCAGGTATGGGAGAAGGGGGTGCCTTAGCGGGTCCATGCTGAGGCATCCCTTCCCCCTGAGGAACCAGCCACAAGATGGTACATGGGGAGGGGAGTTAAAAGCAGTAGATGCTGAGAAAGAAAGAGGGAGACAGACAGAGAGAGAGAGAGAGAGAGAGAGAGAGAGAGAGAGAGAGAGAGAGAGAGGAGAAAGAGAGAGAGGAGCAGAGAAGAAGAGGCCAGCCATGAGCATGTGGAGAGAGAGTGGGGAAGGGATGAGAGGACAGAGCAGGGGCAAGAAGAGAGAGAGGAGAGGGCAAGCAGCCCCTTTTATAGTGAGTCAGGCATACCTGGCAATTGCCAGGTAACTGTGGGGCAGAGCTAAGACAGAATGCTAACACTACCTATATGATGAATGCCTTTAGTGGCATTTTAGTGGAAGTTTCCAAGCCCTTCCCCCAATACTGAATGAAATATAAACATTTGAACACACATCTAACAAATAATGAGGTAAATATTTTTCTAATTGAAAAAAAACTTAATATTCATTTCTACTGCAGTTATGCATTGAGAACCTCTTAAAAGATACCCAACAATGTTCGGCAAAGCAAACACACACACCCTCTTGTCTGCAGTGACAGAAATGAGGAAAACTGCAATGATTGTGGATATAGAATAGAAAACGCTCTTGAGTATTGCAGAGCCTCGCATTGCTTCTGAGTCCTGTGGGAAGGTGCTACTTACCAGAAGTGCCTTCTGGCGTTTATGGACTTACTTTAAGGAAGGAACAAAAAATTTTCTTTGCAAAATTTCTTTCTGCATTTTAATGCACGATCCAAGATTGGTAAAGATCTTTTCCCAATCTGTTGGTTGCCATTTTGTCCTATTGACAGTGTCCTTTGCCTCACAGAAGCTTTGCAATTTTATGAGGTCCCATTTGTCAATTCTTGATCTTAGAGCATAAGCTATTGGTGTTCTGTTCAGGAAATTTTCCCCTGTGCCCATGTGCTTGAGGCTCTTCCCGACTTTCTTTTCTGTTACTTTCAGTGTGTTTGGTTTTATGTGGAGGTCCCTGATCCACGTGGACTTAAGCTTTGTACAAGGAGATAGGAATGGATCGATTTGCATTCTTCTACATGCTAACTGCCATTTGAGCCAGCACCATTTGTTGAAAATGCTGTCTTTTTTCCACTGGCTGGTTTTAGCTCCTTTGTCAAAGATCAAGTGACCATGGGTGTGTGGGTTCTTTTCTGGGTCTTCAATTCTATTCCATTGATCTACCTGCCTGTTACTGTACCAATACTATGCAGGGTTTTTTTGTTTTGTTTTTGTTTTTTTATCACAATTGCTCTGTAGTACAGCTTAAGGTCATGGATGGTGACTCCACCAGAAGTTCTTTTATTGTTGAGAATAGTTTTCATTATCCTAGAATTTTGTTATTCCAGATGAATTTGCAAATTGCTCTTTGTAATTCTGTGAAGAATTGATTGCATTGAATCTGTAGATTGCTTTCGGCAAGATGGCCATTTTTACTATATTAATCCTGCCAATCCATGAGCATGGGAGATCTTTCCATCAAAAATTATCAGTAGAGAATAAATAAAATAAAAGGATGGAATCAAAAGGCAAAACTATTAACTTTAAACTCTAAACATTTATTCAGTTTTATTTTTCCCCCACTTGCTTCTTTATGTTTGGGAAAGATTTCAAATATTAGTTAATGTTTAAATTTTATTTGAGAAGAGCAAAAACAAATAGTAGAGTAACGTATACTACAAATGTACTTGTGATGCACATTGTTAGCATCGTCTCATGAAAAGAGTTAAGGTGTAACTTTCATGACTGAAAGTTCTGAATTAATATTGAAGGTATGTAAGAAACTTCAGCTATTCCATTGCCTTACCCCTCAACATTAGCAAAAGCTCGACATGACTGTCAGATTTCTCCTGTATTCGTACATTTCAGGTTTCCCCCCACATTTCTTTGAGAATGTCCAAGTTGCATGCAAAGGAAACATGATGATATTAGTTTGAGAAACTCTTAGTTGAAACCACTTTATTTAATTGACATTGTACTTACTATCTGACACCTAATGATTTACCATTCTTGAAATCAAACATCTTTTAGGCTGACTGGTTTCTAAGGGCCTGCTGCAAGTTTGAAAAAGAAAAATTCTGCAAACAAATACCATATATATTTGGAAATATGTTTGAGTTGTATATGTATATCTGTACATATACATGTAATGTGTAGGTGCATTATTATAATATGTATTACTTATATTATTATGATAGATGTTCTGCTTATTTGCAATGGTGAGAGAACACAATGAAAAAAATTGTCCATATCACACTGAAGTGAAAAATATAGCCCCCATGCCCACTGGTGATACCTTGTAAGTTTAAACTATCGCAGTCAGACTGAACTCCAGCTGTTAAAACACAGATAATGAAAAACCAGTGTAAGTAAGGACCAGTCTCCTCACTGAGGTTAGACTCCAGAATCACACATGGCTTAAACTGTGAACCTGATTGCTTGGGGTCACTGACCATGGCTCCATGCCCCAGGTTTTCTGGTTTAGTAACTGAATTTCATGGCAGAAAATCATATTACTTGATCATCAGCATATATTTTTGTTGTGATATATATGTATATATATGTATGTATATACATATATATATTTACATTATTTGCTATGGTTATGGTAAAGATAATCTATATACACATATACACAATGCATATGTATATAATACATGTATTGCTTTTATCACAATAGCAAATGATATAATTTTTAAAATTTCTTGTATGTAGTTAATTTTGAAGTAAACTGAATAATCCCAGCAAAGCAGTTAAACTTTGGAAACAGCTTGTTACCCCCATGATGACAGTACTGTTTGCCATCGTTTTTTTTAAATTACTATACTGAATCTGAGAGAATTTAGGCTGACCCAGATCAGTGTGGTTTTTCTGTCACATTAATCAGACTAAGAAAAGCTCCTCCTTTAAAGTCATGATCTGCATAAACAATTAAGCAAATAAAAACTACCATCGCAGCACTCATTTGATAAAGATATACTCCATGTCTTCAGCAGTCCTCATCAGAACAATATGTAGAGGGAGAGAACAAAGAGGGGAGGGGAGGAGGAGAGGGAGAGGGCTCTTTTAGTGGTGATCACTGCCCTCTATGTTCCACTCATGCCAACTTCAAATTACTACATGCTGTCTTCAACAGCGTCCAAAGTCTTTAATTTCATTTTAATAACTGCCATGACTCACTCAATTATTATCTTCACTTCAACCTTAGCTTGTTAATCCTGGAAGGCATCCATCATACATTGTAAAAATATATGTAAAATATAGTACCTTTGTTGAATACCCGGGGCTAGGAAGAACATGTCTGTTCTTTCTTTGATTTCACAGTTTAGTCACACAATGAAAGCCAACGTCTATTAACGGAGAGAAGAATTGGACCATATTTATAACCATTTCTAGATAGCTACAGTAAGCATGCCCAATGTACAGATATACTAATTTTAGATAAACACATAAAATCACACCTATGATTTATAAGCTGGTTTGGAAGTATAGTATGGAGAAACCAGATGGGAAAATTGACTTCTGGATGCGCAGGATTGAGTCAGACAATATAAACAGCTGGGAAGCATGCCCTTGGTACCAGGTGTTTATTTGACACAGGAGATTCAAAGACAGCAGTTGGAACATTTCCTTGAGTCCAGAGGCCGATAAAGGGAAAAGACAAGTAGATAATTTTTTTTATATTGATATATACATAAAACAACAAGTAGAATGTTATGGGCAGAGGTTAAAACAGCATTATGATAGGTGGTGCGATCAGATAGGGAATCCTAGGGTACAAATGGAGTCTGAGTTCTTGATAATAGATGGATAATAGATGGAGAAGGAGGAGGAGGAGGAGCAGGAGGAGGAGGAGGAAGAGGAGGAGGAGGAGAAGGAGGAAGACTAGGAAGAGGAGGAGGAGAAGGAAGAGGAGGAGGAGAAGGAGGAGCAGGAGGAGGAGGAGGAAGAGGAGGAGGAGGAGGAGAAGGAGCAAGACTAGGAAGAGGAGGAGGAGAAGGAAGAGGAGAAGGAAGAGGAGGAGGAGGAGGA
>JADRCD010222821.1:11482-35660 GCA_019843815.1 Montemys delectorum
AGGAGGACGAGGAGGAGGAGGAAGAGGAGGAGGAGGAGGAGGAGGAGGAGGAGGAGGAGGAGGAGGAGGAGGAGGAGGAGGAGGAGGAAATCCTGAGAAACTGGCAAGTCCTACAGGGCAGCTGGTACACGAACTAGAAGAGTAAGTGTTAGAGGATGAGAAGTACTCAGCACTGTTTGTGAAAACCAAAGGACTGCAGGCTGCACTACCTTAGTGGAGCAGAGGCCTAAGAAGCGGGCTGTGTAGACTATCCATGAAGCTGTGTTAAAATCAGGATGATAACTCTGAAACGAGTGAGACAAATAAGTGCCAGAGAGCAGGCGAGGATGGTAAAGGAAGGGACAAGGAATATAGCGGATAAATGAGTATTCAAGTCTGATGATAATAAAGTGCTGACATTGTGTTTGGTTCCATCTCTGTTGCAGACTTAGGCACTAACATGTAGAGAACTTGAAAAAAACCCTTCTACCTCAGAACATAAATGGTGAGAGCCAACTTTCTACAAAAGTTATTAGGTAGTCTGTTGGTCAGAGAAACAGCTGCTCAAATGGACTTTAAAGGGAATTTCTAGAGAAACAAGTTACTTACCAATTTCAGAGGTTTGACCCAAATCATGCATTTAAGCAACAGATTTGTTTTCACTTCTTGAAACCTTTAGATTAAATTCTTCCTTGATGTTCTTTGTGCTATCCTGAATGCAGATCAATTACAGATAAAATTGTTTTATTGCTCTTTAAAATGTTAATGTATGTAATATGTAAAATTAGACATACTTAAGGATTTCCTATGGCTGGCGAGATGGCTCAGCGGGTAAGAAAACTGACTGCTCTTCCAAGGGTCTTGAGTTCAAATCCCAACAACCACATGGTGGCTCACAACCACCTGTAATGAGATCTGATGCCCTCTTCTGGTGTGTATGAATACAGCTACAGTGTATGTACGTATGTATGTGTGTATGTATAATAAATAAATCTTAAAAAAGAAAGGATTTCCTATCATGCCTCGTTCAGAGCACATATTGTGAAATGTACTAATGAGGGCAAATGTGTTTATCTTCTCAAATACTTATTGTGTTTCTTTGTGGTGAGAACACTGAAAATTCTTTCTTCTAGCTTTGTTCAACAATGTTTTCAATTGTCACTATTGGCAGTCCCTACTGTGTAACAAGCCCTCAGAATTTACTATGTCTATCTTACTGTGTCTTAGTACTCATTGTTTCTATTTTCTCCCTCTTGATTCCTCTCTTCTCACTGTAGTCTTTGTGGGTCTGCATTCATCATGCTGCTGGGGTGCTGGGCAGACGAAACACTGAGTGCTAGACTGCATCTACTCTATGCTGGCTCAAGCAAAGCACTAACATACCCTCAGGGCTGGGGAAATGAAGCCTAGGACGTGGGAGGCTGGAGCTAGGGGATCCCAAGCTCCCATGTGTCCAGTAGACCCTGGAAACTGAGTGGAGTCCGGAAGGAAGGGGCGGGGTTGCGTGTCCATGGGTCTGAGACAAGGAACCTGGGGAATGGGCAGGGTGTGGTCTGGCTTCCAAACACCTGGCCATCCAGATGTCACTGGTTCACAGGAAGTTGGGAACAGAGTAGGCCTGCAGACTTCTAGACATCCATAAGCTGCTGGAAGTTGCAGAGGAGCTGAGAACAAAGGATGCCTGCAGGGTGAGGATGAGCCTGGGGGTGGAGGGGATGGGGAACTCTGGCTTAGCTCCTGGGTAGAAGTCCTTAGCTTAGCTTAGCAGTGTTTATCTGGGACATTGAGGGAGGGAAATGAGGGGTGGGGGTGGGAGGGGTGGGAGGGATGGGGGGTGGTAGGGATGGGGGTAGGAGTAGTAGGGGGAGCAGGCAGTAGGGGGAGCAGGAGGGGGTTCTGTAGGAAGTGAAGGCTTTCTCTTTGTCCTTCATAGAGGTTCTTAATGAAAGAGACAGTCCTTGGTTCCAAACTGTTTACTGATTGTTCATCGTGGAAAATGAATGCATTTCCACCCTCTCAGAGTGGACCAGAGATTTAATACCTTTTGCAGGAAGGAGTGTCTGGGAAGGGACACTTATTGGCAAAAACTTCAGGGCCTCTAGATACCTCATTAGTATGGAGAACTCTGTTCTGGGCTACATGACTACAGGTCGTGTTTCCTATGTGGGAAGTATGGCACACGTTTAGGCCAGGAATCTGGTAGGGAGCAAGGAACCACCTGCCTACCGTCTCAGGTGGGCGACTAGGTGCTGGGGACTCTGACCCACTCAGCCTTTCCTAGCACTGTCCCACATTCTTGAGTGTCGTGTCATTCATGATATTCTCCATTGTCATTATGATATTAGGTTTAATAACATGGAAGTTAGACACACAGATAAGAGAGTGCTGGAAAAAAGACATGAGGCTAATGAATAGACCGAAGGAAAATGAGTGCTTTATGCCCAAATCTTGGGGACTGTGTAGGTCAAAGAATACTTTTTACATTATGAATAACTTTGTAGCAACATTTGGGGAGAAGATGGTAAGCTAGGTTAGTAGAGCATCCAAGCAATTGCAAAGATGACAGAGATACTCATTTGTGGTATGATTGAAGGCTCGTGGGCCCTCAGGCCAAGCAACTGAAGGGATAGGAACTGTCAGACTATATTGTGGACATGAAAATATTCTAGCATGACAGAGAACTGAGCAAAGAAAAGCACGGAGAAGTAGCAATTTTGACAAAATAGAGATGTCGATGTCTGACTGAAGCAAAGATGTTTGAGGGATTGAACAGACAGTGAACATGGAATTTTTTTTAAGATTTATTTATTTTATGTATAGGAGTACACTGTAGCTGTCTTCAGAGACATCAGAAGAGGGTATCAGATCCCATTACTGATGGTTGTGAGCCTCCACGTGGTTGCTGGGAGTTAAACTTTTTTTGGACTTTTGGGAGAACAGCCAGTGCTCTTAACCACTGAGCCATCTCTCTAGCCCCAATGACATGGATCTTGATATGAATGGGTTTTATGGTTCTGGCTTGCAATGTGCATTATGTAGAGATGATGTGAAGAATAACTCTTAGAACACAGAGTTTAAGAGACAAAAAAGACAGGCAAGCACCACTGTCCTCTTGGGAGCTGTACAACTTTTGCTATGCTATTGTCCAAATAGTCATGGGTTTCGTGGCAGAAATCACCATATTGTCTAGCTCATGATTTTCTAAGTGAAAAACCTAAAATGCATCTTACTAGGTGAGAATTGAGATGTTAGAGGACTGCCCAATGGGAACTGACTTCATCGTTATCAGGAGCTTGGAGAAGTCAACTATGAACTGGTACTGCCCCATCCATTCATCTTTAAAGCAAGCACTGGTGGACCTTATTTTCCCTATGATAAATTTCATTAGCTAATCCTGTTTCTAATCATGAAATCTCCTTTCTCAGGATTTATGTCATTATATGATATCCACCTGGAACATCAAGTAGTCTCCACTTCTCAAAATCCTTAAGTTATGCCACTTGCAAAATGTCTCTGGTAGTATTAGTCTAGGAATTAAGCAAGAGAGGAATTCTGTGCCTTCATTTTTGTGCCTGTTACAGAATCTGTAACTTAGTTATAGAAAAGAAATTGAGACACATACTACAAATTGATTGCAACTGTGTTATTTCAGAAGACATAATGAAAAGTCTCAGAGATGATATAAAATTGGAACAAAATTGTGGCATTTCTATTAATAGTAGAGCCGACAAGATGCGTCTTCTTAAATTATCTATCTCTTGGTTTATTTATTAGGAACTTTATACTTGCTATCAGCAGACTGCTGGGTTTAAAATTAGATTATTTTCAGTGTGTCCATAAAAGAGGCAAACTCTTTTTAGGGTTATTTCGTCTCAACCACACACAAAAATTGTTTTATATCATAAAGCATCATTGACTTTGTATGTGACAGTTTTATTTCTGATTTATTCCTGCTTTAACTTTTAGCTGCTCTAAACTGTCAGAAAGCTTTTGAGTATAGATAACTTATTAGGCAAAATGTCTGACAGCCACTATGCATTTGTCATAGGCAGCTGAGAGGTGGTAATGAAGCTGAGACCCCCAAAAGGAGATGAAATCATGACTTCAGACAATGTTGCCTATGGTCAGAGACTTCATTCAGAATTCAAGTCATTACAGTAAACTGAGTCCTTTGCTTGCTTTTACTGTCAAGTGTTTAATAAGCATATTACAATAGCCCTTGTGGCAAAAAGTGAACATATTGTTATGACTTCATCTGATTCAGTAGCTCGAGAATAAAATTAAAAGTAGATGTAGAATTATTTTAAAGACATACTATAATTAACATAAAGAATATTTGGAGCACCCATATTAAAATTCTGCAAGAAGATTTCCCACATTCTAAGAAGTAGCGTGGAAATAAACAAATAAACAAACAAACCCAAAATGAACAATGACATTTTCATTCGTGGACCAAAAAGGAGAAGTCGCAAACCTATTTACTTTTAAAACTGAAATGATAGATTGAAGAGACTTTTAGGATAACAAGAATATAGACTTTTATTAGAGAGGTGAAATCAAATAAAAAAGTTTAATTTGTTTATTATTTTAAAGTGAACATTGTTGACCGAGGTTTAGCCAATGAACAAATAAATATGAAATCTCTCAGCAATGTAGGAAGTGTTTTTAGTCATGATCCTTCTGAAGGTTGTCTGGCATGAGGTACCTATGTCTGTCTTAGTTAGGGTTTTATTGCTGTGAAGAGACATCATCACCATGGCAGTTCTTATAAAGGACATCTGATTGGGGCTGGCTTACAGGATCAGAGGTTCAGTCCATTATCATCAAGGCAGGAGCGTGGCAGCATCCAGGCAGGCATGGTGTAGGAGGAGATGAGAGTTCTATATCTTCATCGTAAGGCTGCTAACAGAATACTGACATCCAGGAAGCTAGGATGAGGGTCTTAAAGCCCACATCCACAGTGATGTCCCTACTCAAACAAGGCCCTGGGCCTTGTTATACAAACTATAACAATGCTATATCAGGATTCAGTGTTAACATTTATGTCTTCTCACTGTGGAATGATTTAATGAGTCTACATCTTCTCACAACCTCTGACAGGGGCAGATGTTGCGTTGATGTGCTTCACATAGGATGAACATTCCAGCCTGATTATCCATAAACCAAATTATTTTCAAAATGTCAGGGCTATGGATTTCTTGGTTGATCAGACACAGGCTGAAATCCAAAATTTAGGGTAAACCTCAGGAGCCTATGTGATGATTTCCACTAGGTAAAACTCTCAAAATTTTAAAGAAATTTTAACTTCATTAACTCCTGTTCCACACCTCTAAGAATTTTTTTGATGATATTTTTCCTTTGCATTTCCTATTTCTTTCACTCATGTGAAATTTAAACTCACTGTGGGATTCTTTCTCAAACAAATCAGCAATATTCTTTAGACACTTTCCAACAACTTCAGTGTTTGTGCCAAGGTGTCTAGTACTATCTGTTAGAGACAATAATCTCATTGGCAGCTTGAGAAGAGAAGCTAAGGATCACAGAGGTTTAACCAATAGAAGATTTTGACACTAGCAAACATCTTGAAATTTTCTTTGAGTTCTCTATAACCTTTAAAATGTACATGCTTTTTGTTGTTTGTTTTCTCAAATACTTCACAAAGTGACAAGTTTTGGAGGGGGCAGGCAAATCCCACACTCACACACTTGCTATCCTTCGAGGAGTGCCCTGGGTTTGCTCTGCACATTTATATGACACTCTCAGCATTAACATTAGCTTGTAAGATCTACAATTCCTTCTCAGTGTGCCAGTTTTATTCTCTTGCCTCTGAAGATTGTTTTCCATTTATACTTAAAGAAGGATCTCCAAATCTACTGCCATCTATACTGTCTTCTTAAGTTGTGGACAACAGCGGAGCAAGAACCCATTACTGTTGAGCCCAGTGAGGCAGCTGTGCCTCTGTGCTTTCGTACAGACAGTGTCCCGGATTCAAAGACAAGACCAGATGGTCACAGGGGTCAAACAAGCTCGGCATTTTCTGAAGGGTTTTGAAATGGAAAAGTCAGGATAGTGATTTTAGAGAGAAAAGGCAATACATAGAACAGGACCCAGGAAGGAGGTAACGGTGTGCCTGGTAACTCAAGGTGAAGCATGGCCAGCTGTGGTCAGCTGCTGTGGGTGTGGATCCACTGCGACCTCACAGTCCTTACCAGCAAAATGTTCTACTGCAATTTTTTTTTATCTACAAATTTTTCACAGTTCTTATTATTGCTACTTTCCTATATGCCTTTCTTGTACCCAAACCACTTATGGCAGACTTGCTGAACATTAAAACATATATGAGTGAGAATTGTGAAGTCTCGGAACAGGCAGGGAAATTTTCTGTAAATACAGAATGTAAATAGAAGCCAATTGTATAATAGTATTTTTGTGGAAATATCTTATTTAATGATCTATTATTGTGAAAACATATTACGAATCAAAATGAAATACTGAATAGACTATGACATTTGCAAATTAAAAATGAAATACTGAATAGACTATGACATTAACTCATACATGTACATTGAAATGAACAAATTATGAACTAATCATTTTAAGTTATCAGTATTGAATATTTAAAAATAACACCTAATGAAAACTAATAAAATAAATATTCTAAACTATTGGTAGTAAATTTTATTCTTATTCTTTTCCAAATTATTCTAAAAATTAATAAGCCACATTAAGGATAAAAACCTCAATTCTCCTTTTAACACTGAATCTCTTTTTCAGTACCTTCGTCAACTTGTTTCTTCTTTGGACAATTTAACTGGCTTATCTCAGTAGAGCTAACATTATCTAACTGATTGTGAAAACCTGATAATTTCTCTCCTCTCTGAGTCCCATGAGTCTGTTCGAGGCTCTGCCAAGCCTTTGCTTATTTATAAACCTCAATGTTTAACTACATATCTTCCTGTTATCAGGGTCCTGATGAGACCATGTAAGTTGTTAGTGACCTAACTTAATGTGTTTTATGTGAGCAATTAAACTCTTATCACAATTGGCACCTTCACAATGTCTTTCTGTTTTCTTTCCAGGACCCCCTGTTTCACCTGGAGTCACACAGATCTGAGAGAGGAAGGGGCAGATGTCCTTTTGACCCCAACTCCTCCTTTGTGTCCACGCTAGTTGGTAATTATCTTTGACACAGACATCAGGTGTCAGTCATGGTGATTTAAAATGTATTTTTAAACTTCCATAAATTCTTTGGCATTTCTTTATACACTTTGCCTTCCCGAATCTATCAGCTGGTATTTGGAGAAATGATGCTGAATTTCATGTCATGCTATCTTTGGTAATCTGACTCTAAAATAACTGCAGATGCCATAAAGTACTTGTGCCTCTTGGTGAAAATCGAACAACTACAAATACTTGAAACAGAGTGATTTTTATGGTGGCATTTAGCATTCAGGAAATATAACTTTATAAGGGCTTTATAAAAACATAGCCAAAAAATCAACTATTTTGAAATATGTCAATTTTCTATCTTACTATATGAAAATAACTTAGAGAATTTTATGTGTATGTGTCATTGTTGTATGCTTATTTTACGTTTTTTTTGTAATCCATAGTATTCAGCAAAAACTCATTCTAAAGTTATTTACTTAAATTCTTATTTTCTCTCTCTCTCTCTCTCTCTCTCTCTCTCTCTCTCTCTCTCTCTGTGTGTGTGTGTGTGTGTGTGTGTGTGTGTGTGTGTGTGTGTGTGTATGTGCATGGATGCAAAGGTCAGAGGACAATACACAGGGGTTTAATCATTCTTTCTACCATGTAGATGCGGAGATCTAAGTCAGATCATCTGGCTTCCTGACCTACTTCCTTGTCCCCACTTATCTAAATTATTCTTAAGCTAAATTGTAAACTGTAGTCTGATCAGCTCAAACTCACACTAAACGTGAGCATTGAAAGAATGCAGTGAGATCGTGCAGTGTAATAAATGTTGCAATTAAAAGGAGTTGCCCAAAGATCTTTCTTGCCGTATTAAAGAAGCATGCTTTTCTGTATTGTGTAGATTTGAAAACAATGGCCTTGTCAAAGGACTCCAGAACGATAACAGTATGAGCACACGAGAATTCCTAGATCAAAAATGGACGGAAGCAATTCCTGATACCTAGAAAGTGAGCTGAGGGTTCTCAGTATTGAGAGGCTCTGAGGGCTCCTATGAACAAGATGTTCTTATTACATTTTCTGTGTATGTTTTCAGTTTATGCTCAATTCTCGTGGCCATCAATGCTCATTTCTCTTTGAAGAAAATGAGAAGTTATATGTCATCATAGTCTAAGTAAACTGATAAAACTTGGAATACTTTGCTGATGTTTAAAAACATGCTCTGAAGGGCTGGAGAGGTGGCTTGTTGTGTAAAGGCACGGGTCGCTCTTGCAGAGCTCTGACGTTCAAGTCCCAGCACTGACACAGTGTCTCACAACCTTCTTGAACGCTAGTCCTAGGGAATCTGATGTCCTTTCTGACCCCTACAGTCACCACACCCACATATGCACAGACACACAGGCAAACAAAACACATTAAGATAAAAAAATGTAAAAGTAAAATATGCTATACTTGATTCACACTTTACACTGGAGAATCTGTTTTCTTCAAGTGTTTCAAGACTTGATGAGCCTCATATTCTGCTCACTACACTTTTCTCTCTGGATCATTGTTCTGAGACCGAAAAGAAAAATTTTATAGAGAAATAAAATCTAATGTCAGTTTTATTAGTCAGAAGCTATGGCATTAAGATTATAATTAAAATATTCTAAAATAAGAATTTTGCATAGTTATCTGAGACTTGACTAAATATATATTTTTAAAACGTACAATTTTAAAAATGTCTATTTTAAAATATTTTATCTCTTTTATAAATTTGTACACAAAATGTGATGTCCGTGTGTATTTATGTAGACTATGAAGAGATCTTACATATAAAAATGGAGCTGTTAAGGCAGCTTAGACAGTAGTAATCACAACATTAGGAATGGTATTATTGTTGAATACTATGTCCATAATTGCTGGACATTCCACAGGAATTGGCAGGATCTGAGTAAAAATGCTTACATTTGATAAACTGAACATCTGGATGGAGTAAAGACTGGGAGACTTTGGCAAACAGAAAACAAATTTTGAGATATTTCTCTTATTAAAGAGGTTGGAGGTTGGATATTACACACCATACATTCCTATACAGTAAAATCTTCAAGTGTTTGGAAGTGAAGACCAATCATTCAAGCATTTTGTTAAGTGGTGAACATGGTCATTTCCATAGCCATCTATGCCACTCAAGAGACAGTCTCTGGAGTTTGTTTATTCATGGGTTCAGGAACTTAAAGCTGAAGTATTTAAGAGGAGTATTATTACTGGAGGGACATTGCCAAGTGAATTTCATTGAACTACTAAATCAAATTACTCTGTACTGAAATGTGAATTGCTTGCCATCTAAGGACTGTTTTATTTATTCAGAGAGAAATCAAATAAAAATAACTCTCCAAGCTAAACACAAGTTATAGAAAAATCCCTCCAATGAAAAAGAAATAAAAATAAAATTCTTCACATTTGTCCAATCTCCCTCATCCCAAAAGTACTTGGGAGAGATCATTTACTTGGTGTGGAATAGCTGTAGCCACTAGACTGGAAATCTGATAACCTATGTGAGCCACAGCTCTTTACAAGATAGGAAGTAAAATAATTCACTTAGTTGTAAAAACAGTAGAAATTGAGCTGGAAAAATGGAGCTCCCTGACTTGGGATTTGGTAGGTTTGGTGTTGTCTACATGGACAGAGAAGAATATATTAACATGATATTTTATAGCCACACCTGTTCTGTTCTGGTGGATTAAAAAAAGGAGACCAGCACAAAGAAGATCAACTATCTTTTAAACATTCCTTGTGTCTTTGCTGAATGCTATACAATGGATGTCTATTCTCATGAAGACTAATGTAATGAGAAAACACTAATAGCAATATTCACAAGACAACAAGGCTTCTGCTAGTTCTTTGAAGGAAATTTCACACAATGTGTTTTGATCATACTCACTCCTCCCTCCACTCCTCCCAGATCACATTCCTATCCCTAACCACCCAAGTTTGAGTCCTTTTTTCTCATCCTCATCAAGTCCAGTTTGTGCTGCCAATATATTCTTGGAGATGTGGTCTTCATCTAGCAAGGAATCAATTATTCATACCTCCTCCTCTAGGCATGAACTCCTTGTCCATCTCCCCTCTCCACGTTGGAATTTTGTCTCATTGAGCTTAAGCAGGCCTTGTGCATAAGGCTCATAACCACTGTAAATTCAGATGTGCATCTGTTCTGTACATGGATGGAAGCTTCTCTAGTAGTATGTTTCTGCATGACTTCTTCTATTGGTCTGTAATGTTATTTACTCCTCCCCATGTTCTCTCCTCTATTCTACACTTCCACTACCCAACCCAAATATTTTTCCAAAACAATGCATGTTTTGTAGTATTTCTTAAGTTTATTTATTGAGCCAGAGTCTCACAATGTAGCCTGTCCAGCCTGGAACCCAATGTGTTGACTATACAGGTCTTAAACTCACATACATCCACTTGTATCTCTGCTTCTCGAGATCTGAGAATAAAGGTGTGTACCAATATACTTGTTTATGTCTTAACTTTAGATACAAGTTTAATTTTAGTTAAGTAATTCACTTTACTTAAGGTTCTTGCGGATAAAACTGAATATTATTACTAAGTAAGTGAAAGAATTCAATATGCATGCCTTTATTAAATTTCAAAATAAAATGATAACAGCTTCTGTGTTAAAGAGAATTCAATAGTCATATGGAGTCATGTTCCCTATGATCAGAATCTAATCAAGCTGAAGTTAAACAGTAGAATAGCTGGTTTTTCAAATGTCATTGAGACCTGATATATTTTGGTAGCATACATAAAAGCTCATGCCTCAAGCACAATATTTTTTATGTGTTTAACCAATTTTGTCCCCTACAGTACTCACAAATATTCTATCAAAAGTTGTTTTAATAACTGCCAAGTATTTAACAGTTTAAAAGCTATTGCTACCCTGAGATTTGCACTAAACTCAGTTGCAGTGTTACTTCCTTGTGGCTTTCTAATACCCTGAAAGAACTTAGCACTTAACTTTCCTAGTAAAATAAAATAATAAGCACATTATTTGGTGGTCAGCAAAATCAGACTTTGTGAACTGTTTTCTTTGTGTACCATTTTTTCTTTCTTTTCAGCTGTTATATTTAAGGCAATACAGCGAAGGCTGTCTTATACTCTCTCTTTGAATCATATGGATGCCTATGTTTTACATATTATTTTTCCCCCACTAAATCTGTTAGAATTTCTGGTGTATTGTAATTCTATCACACCTGAAATACTTATACCTTATTAGGATAAAAGGAGCTAGTTACAGAACCACTTTACTGTGTCATGTTGTGTGTGTGTGCTTGTGCGTATGTGTGTGTGTGTGTGTGTGTGTGTGTGTGTTGTAATATTAGTGTTTGTGGATGCCTGTGCATGTGTGTATGTTTTGGGATATGTATGTTGTAAGCACATAAGTATTTATGTGTGCCTGTGCCTCTGCTCATGTGTGTAGGAGACAGTGAGGATGTTGGTTGTTCTATTTTAACAATTTGCAATTCCTTCCTTTGATAGAAGGTTCTCATTGACCTGGAGTTAGCCTGGTGTCCAGGCAAGTCCTGGCAGCCATCCTGTCTCCAATCATACAGCTCTGTGTGTACGATTAGGCATGTGTGAAGACATGCCAGCTTTTTGCATGGGCGTCCAGGATCCCAATTTCTGTACTCATGCCTGCCTAGGAACTGCTCTAACCCACAAAGCCATTTATTTCCTCAGCTCTGCATCTGTTAACTCTTAATAGGACATTCTCAGGGATACAAGTTAAAGATTTAATATTTGATTTCAGTAAATATCCAGCATTAAAAAGTATTTTGGGGGTGGCAAGATAGTTTAGCAGATTACAAGTGCTTGCAACACAAACTTGGTTGCAAACTTGAATTCGATTTGTGGATCCCACAGGAAGACAGCTATTCACTGATTTCCACATGTATTCTGAGAAACATACTCATATACTTATTCTTATCTGTGCATGAATGTGCATGCACACACACACATACACACCATATACAGTAAATTTTAAAACATTTTAAAATGATTCCTTTTGTGCACTTATGGTCCCAATGTGAGTTTTTCAGCAAATAAAACTACGAAGTCTATAAACATTAAAGTTTTTGTGATGTTTCATTAAAAATTATATTTAGATATATACCCTACTACCAGTTCTATGCATTAAACATAAATGTTAATTGAACAGAACATAATTGATCTTATATTTAGATATATACCCTATTACCAGCTCTATGCATTAAACATAAATGTTAATTGAACAGAACATTATTGAAGCATATATCAGGAAAACATAAGCAATTGTTTCAAGTTCTTAGTGGCAAAGATTTTAAGAATAAGTAATCATCTCTGCTGAATTAAGTATATTTATATCAAGAGCAGTTAGGAATGAATATTTATTTCTTGAATTCACCCCACCAACTGCATAGATAGAGACTCCTAGTTACTCCCTTAACATTTTGCCATCCCCAAAGAATATCTTATTCAAGGCTGCTGCTCCCTCACATTGGCAAAATGCCTACTGTCTACATGCTTCCTGCAGAGTCTGGCCATGGCTGGATCTCCAGAGAGCTATTTAAATACTTTGCTTATATTATAACTATTTCCTTAAATAAAAGGAAAAGGAAAAGAAATGCTCAGTGTCTTCCTAAAAATACCCCTACTCGCCAAGCTTATGTCTCCATCATGTCCCTCATGAATTTAATTGACTATGACTGTATTGATTGATGTCACTGGTTGCCTACCAAGCAAATGCAGCGACAGACATGAGTGTCAGCTGACGAACACTCCTTTCTTTAATATTTTTGCAGCAGAAACCACTTTCTTAACCTTGATGATTATGGCTAGTCAATTGGCAAAACAACAACAACAACAACAACAACAACAACAAAAACAAAACGCCCACAGCTAACTGTCTAATGACATTTCAATCTCTGCGGACTCTTTCAGTATGGATGGTCACTTATTATTCAGAAGGCTGAAGCATTTGTCATTATTATGAATCCTAGAGCATTTATTTATAAGATAACTAGGAGAAACCTTTGATTTAAATAAAATAAGAGAGTTGCAAATAACTATTGTGAATTGCTCATACTAAATGATTAAAATATGTATTCCTACATCATAAATAAATATTCGGAAGATTTACAATCCATTAACTAAATTGAGTTTCCTAAAATACTAAGGGCACATTAGGTCTAAGCTACAAATAGAATCCTATTATAAGGATAAAGGTATACAGAAAAGTGTTTATTGCATATTTTACCTTTACAGTGTATTTAGTTTTAAATATGATTTAAAATAGTCACATTTTCTCTCTTTTTTTTGGAATTTGGAATTTGCAATTGATTATATACACAGACTTGTAATAGCAGCAAGGCTGCAACTATTGTGGAGAGAAACTAGAATAAAGTGGCATTTCAGGCTTCATGATTTTAAATTATGAAATTATCATTAATTCTATATTATTAATATTTACCATGGTTATAACATTTATATTTAATGTTCTTAATTCTTATTAATATTAAGATTAAAATAAAAATTCAAGAATTCCTTAATTCATATAAATGTCTCCTATCAATTGATTTTTTTTTTCCTGCAGTCATTCTAAAAAATAATTGGTGAGTTTGAGGAGAGGCACAGAGGAATTTGAGGGTAGAGCTGAAGAGACAGAAATTATTTAATTACTCATGAGTGAAATTCTTTCCTGTCTTATACTGAGAACTTTCTATTATATTTCATAGTATTTAACACCTAGAGCGAAGTTTAGATACACGTGATTGTTAATTCATTAAGGGGTTCATTGGTTCAATACATGTTCATTTAGCCTCGTCAGTATCCCAGCCATTAGTAAAGCACAATCTCAAGTACACAAAGACCCAATTGAAACACAGCAGGATGATTGATATGCTAGACGTAAGCCTGGTGCTCATGGTGGAACCAAGCAGTCGAGAAGGGGCCTGTGGAGGAATTGAGCAGTAGCCTTTTACATGGTAGCCCAGGGAGTCGGGGTGAGACCCGGTGGTTTCCACAGGTAACCAGTACGTTAAGACAATAAGTGGGTTTCTCAGGGTCAAACTGAAGATTTAGAGCTGGACCTTTAGCTTGATTCCAGTGCAGAATTACATCCATCACAATATTACCTCTGTGTAGAGATTAGTATAATAAGTTATATCCTCCTGTCAAAATGCCCTGAAAACATGTGTCTTATATTCTTGTATAACTAGTTAGCTACATAATATTAATACAGCATCACTTACCATTCAGATCTAGTTCTATAACAACTAAAAACGACATTTGGCATAAAAATCGACTTGTCTTTACTCAAAACATCAAAATATATTGGACATAAGTTAAAACTTGGTCTAAGAGGGCATAGAAATCTAAAGCCTTGGATGTTTAAGCTCTTACTGTTGAAACACTAAAGGACATTTTACTCCATATAGGAATCTACTTCCTTTTTGAAATAAGGAAAATAACATTAATCTAGATGTCATTTGTTTCATTCTAGGAATTACAAAATATTGACTTGACATTTTGATGACACCAAATATTTATAATTTTAAGGATTTTTTTTAAAAAAATATTTACTTTCTTTAAGTATTTATTTTTCTTTAATATAACATAGAATAGCTTCTCTGATTTAATTATTTATTAATCATACCTAAAGCTTAATTCTTATTTATTTATATTTCTTGGTAATGTATTATCTTCCTTTTAGGTTTGTATGGGGGGAGGCAGGGAATGGGTTGCCAAACACAGGACCCACTATTATAGCTTGATTTTGCTTTTTGTTTTGTTTTTCCACAATGATAATAAAACATGAAAGCAGGGACGTTTTCTTCTGAGGATCAGCTAACATGCCAAACAAAACACATTTGGTTGTTTCCACGGCTTACGGTGTTTAGCACCTGGCTAGCTCCTTTGAAGTTTAAATTAAAAAGTTTATATTTAGTTATTTGAATTTTCATGAAGTATTTTCTTTCATCTAACTACAAAAAGAGAAATTGGGTAAAAATGAAAATATATCTTGGAGCCTACAACATGACTATATAAGACATTATTTGCTATCATAGGGCTGCCATCTACTGGCTGATACGGTTCAAGACAAGCAGAACTTTGAAACTGAAGGAAAGGAAAATAATCATAATATTTTAAAGACCTAGTCTTCATAGAAATATATCTGTATTTTAATGTAGATTCTATCATTTTTTATCTAATTTCCTTATTATCACACCTCGCACTTGGCCTATGTTGATACCTGACACGAACCCAGCAGACCCCTCTCCTTATTAAAACTTGCTTTCTTGAGGAAGTTGAATATAGACTCGAGGGTGAGAGGAGTGAACTAAGCCCTTGACACTTTTCACCCTGATTTGCTGACTGTGAACATTCTGCTCATTTGTTTTCCCATTTCTTGCTCGCTTTATGAAAATTCTATCCTCAAGTGAAGTCCCGTGAGCCCATCCTTTATTCATGCTGGGATGTTTACTGATGTGTGCGTTGGAAGCTTGTATCGAAGC
Source organism: Montemys delectorum (assembly GCA_019843815.1). NCBI lineage: Eukaryota > Metazoa > Chordata > Mammalia > Rodentia > Muridae > Montemys > Montemys delectorum. The sequence goes on from JADRCD010222821.1 coordinate 27,151, forward strand.
TGTGGAGAGTTCAGAGATGCACAGTACCACTGTCATATGCTGAAGATCTAATTCTGATGGTCTTTCTTTTCTGCAGTGTTCCCTGATCCTTTGTAGATGTCACGTGTAGGGATTGGTACTTGAGAGTCACGAAGTCTGTCCTTTGATCAGTTATAAATTTCTGTAAGAGCCTCTGTTCATGGCAGAAAGACATTTCTCTGATAACCAGATAGCCAGAGCTGCTCTGATCTGTGGCAGTTAAGAATATAGAAACAATTGGATATGGGGTTAATTTACCAAATGATGATAGTGTTTTCTTCTCTAAGATCCGCGACATCTCTATCCATGGGCTCCTGCCTAGGTTTACAGTTACAGGCATGAGTTGCCTCCAGCTGAGCAGGTCGCACGCCTAATGAGACAGCTGTTAGCTACCCTAAGACATTAGTGCTAGGATTGCCTTGCTGGGCGTACCTGGTTGGGCTGATCATTACTGTAGTTTATAGGATAAACTGTAAGCGTTGATGGCTACAAGGAGAGAGATCCGGTTTTCTGTAGGGTCTCCTGATTGCCTGTACTCAAGAGTTCAACCCTACCTATATTTTTGAACACATGATCCACATTAAATGTGGTCTGTAAAAGACAGATACACAAAAGCACACACACACACACACACACACACACACACGGATACATGTGTATACAACAACAAATAGTTACAAAAAATAGCATAAGTTTGAGGGACGGATGTAGGGGAAGTGTAGGATAAGTTAAAAGTGGGAGAGGTTTATAGAATGATGTCATATATATATACACCTATATATATAAATAACTATACCCATAATTGTACATAATATATAATTTGTCAATATATAGCTATATTATATTGCGTATATAATATTATATGATATATAATATTTTTATATAGTTAGTGCATGTCACTAAAATAGCATTTGTCCCTCCAAAATAAAGCAAAACATTGCTGTAACACTTTTGGAAAAGACAATAGCTCCAATATTAAAAGTAAATTTGACAAGATGGTGAATGTATGTCCAGAATGAAGAGCAGGCTGCTAACAAGAAAGCTCTCTACTACAGTCAGGAGCCGCTTTTACTCTCTCCACCGCTTGTCCCACCTTTACAGACTTTGGTTATTTTCCTGCACATAGCCCAGGAGGATAATTTCTTAGAAATACCAAAGTCCTGGCTCCAGAATTGTGATATCTAGACTTAATAAAAGGGCAAATATTTAAGTTAGAGTTCATAGTATATGTTTCTACGTAGTCTGTTTCAAGATAGCATTTGAAAATTATGTTTGCCTAGTTGAAAACCAAATCTTTAAATAAATGACATGCTTTGCTGTAGCATGCAAATAGGAAACTGAAAATAAATAACCAACCTAAGCAAAAGTGAATTATTTTGTGAGAAGACTACATTTACTTTTACAATATATAGTTTTTTCCATATATAGTTTTTAAACACCCATTGTTTGTTTTGGAGACAAAAGGGTCTCATTTATATTTGCTATTTTAAAAAATAATGAAAATTAGTTTATTGCAATAATACTTATAAATACTTCTTTTAAAACTTCGGGTTTGATTTATGACTCCTAACCTACTTCTCACTGGTATAAGAAAACAATTATTATTTTTTTTTTGTTGAAAATAAACATCTTTATAAATTGCCTTTTATACACCTCAGTTGGCTACTTTTCAAACTTTCTACCATATAAATGCATATGAAAATTTGAATTTTCTTCTTTCTTCCTTTATTTTTTTAAATTCCAGATTTTATCCCCTTACCCATTCACCTCCAGACTGTTCCACATCCCATACCTCCTCCCCACTCCTGTCTCCACGAGGATGTGCCCATCCCTCACCTAACCAGATCTCTAAACTCCCTGGGGCCTCCAGTCTCTTGAGGGTTAGGTTCATCATCTCTGAATGAATACAGACCCAGAAGTCCTCTACTGTATATATGTTGAGGGGCCTCACATCAGCTGGTGTATGCTGCCTGTTTGGTGGCTCAGTGTCTGAGAGATCTTGGGGGTCCAGGTTAATTGAGACTGCTGGTCCTCCTACAGGGATGTCCTTCTCAACTTCTAGCTTTTCCCTCACTCATCCACAGGGGTTAGCAGATTCTGTCCATTGATTGGATGTAAATATCTGCATCTGCAGCTGCTTGTTGGGTCTTTCAGAGGGCAGACATGCTAGGTCCCTTTTTGTGAATGCTCTATATCCTCAGTAATAGTGTCAGGCCTTGGGACCTCCCCTTGAGCTGGATCCCTCTTTGGGCCTGTCGCTGGACCTTCTTTTCCTCAGACTCCTCTCCATTTCCATCCCTAATAAAAAAGTTTTAGTAAAGTTTTACATTAGACAAAAAATAATAACACAAACTCTAAAACAAATCTAATAAATTAAGTTTGTAGGCAGTATCTCCAGTTTTCACAATTGAGTTAATATTTTTGGTTAATTTTTTTTTTTTTTTTAGATTTATTTATTTTATGTATGTGAGTACACTATAGCTGTCTTCAGACACACCAGAAGAGGGCATCAGATTCCATTACAAATGGTTGTGAGCCACCTTGTGGTTGCCGGGAATTGAACCCAGGATCTCTGGAAAAGCAGTCAGTGCTCTTGACTGCTGAAGCCATCTCTCCAGCCCCTGGTTAAAGTTTTTATAGTGGTAACATTGTTTGTATTAGTTTCAAAACCTATAGCAAAAATGATCCATTATTTTAGAAATTTGATTATTGTGAGCTTTCTCAAACTGTGAAGTTCTTTATATCACAAGTGTACACTTAGGAACACGTTGTTAGTTAGTTAGTTGAAGAACATCACTAGAAGCCAGGGGAGTCTGACTTAGTAAAGAGCTTCGGCTCGGGTTTGAGAACTTGTGTTTGAGCCTCAGTATCTAAACAGCTCAGCCTGGCATGCCACTTTAATAAATATGCCTAGGAAGCACAGACAGGAAGGACAGCAGGTCTCACTGTTCATTCATCCTAGCTGAGTCAGTGAGCCCAAGTCCCAGTGAGAGAACTTGTCTCAGGTAGTGAGGAAGATGATGATGATGATGATGATGATGATGATGATGATGATAAAGAAGAAAAAGAAAACTAAAGAAAGACAAGAAAAAGTAAGGTATACAAGGACCACCGAAATTTGACCTCTGACTTCTACATACTGGCAAACACATTTGCAGCCTAGTGCATGCCAACACCCATGCATAGGTATGTACACCCAAGTGTAAGGGAAAAAAAAAAAAAGGTATCTTTCAAGCATCGTCTTTTGGGTATTTATTTTCAGTGCCAGCTACAGTTCTGGGCACGCAGCGAGGGAATGACTTAACCATTCTAAATGAAGTTCCTATTTCCAGAGATATGCTGTGGCTATTTGCTTCTTTGCCAGAGACATTCATCTGGGACAGATCAGGACAGAGAGACTAGGCGTGCCCAGAACAGGCCTCCCGGGCCCGCTGATGCACACCGATTACACTCTGTGCTTATGAGAAAGAAAAACATTCAAGGTCCCCAGGCCTCATAGGTGATTACATTTCTAAGGTCCAATCATGCCCTCGTGCTTCCTATTTTAGAAAAGAACGTCGTTCTCTCCTCCTAAGTTGCCGTGAATGTCTTCATTGCTTTCTCTAAACACACACTGCGGATGATTTTTCAAGGTCCCACATAAATTTGAATAATCTCAGGACCTTGTTTTTTAAACCTGCGGCTTCTCCTCCTGCGGCGGCTAAGGTCAGTCAGTCAGCTGCTGACTGTCTTTTCACCCAGTCTCCTCTGACTCCGCTGTCCATTCACATATTGTAGATACTTCCACAGACTTTGTACTTATCATACCAAAATCATATTAAAGTCATCAGATTTGATGTAAGAAGCACTTGGAGTCACTGAATCACACATTTATCCCCGTACAACGATAACGATAAAACAGTTGGTGTCGAGTTTGGAAAAGTTAGCTAAAAGAAGAGGAGCGGAGACAATGTCACAAGTAGGTCTCAGCATTCACCAGTGTCCCCCGAGCCCTTTTCCCCTAACGCTGAGTGCTGCTTTTCTGGGTTCAGAAAGAAACCGGTGCCCGGAATTCAGCGCGAAGAGGCAAGCGGAGCTTGCCGCCCAGCTTCGTGGTTGTTTCATTCCTGCCCTAAGCAGTATTTACTGCTGATAACCTCGTGTGGAACGTGTGTTGAACTGGTGACCTAACAGTGGCTTCTAGCCCACCCTCGGATTGGGGGGCAGACACTGACTTGTTACCTCTGGGTCGCCTCTGCAGGTAATGAACTGTTTGCTGGACTCTACAGTGACTACTGGGGCAGAGACTCGGCCATCTTCCGCAGCATGGGGAAGCTGGGTCACATTCGCACTGAGCACGACGATGAGCGGCTACTGAAAGGTAGAAGTGAGGAACAGAATGCAAAGCAAGTCTACCGTCCGTGACTGAGTGTGCGATTTTGATAATAAAAATTATCAAATTTGATAATAAAAATTAACTCAACTAGCCTTTATAACTATCATATTCTCAAGTCTAAAATACTATGTGGTTTATCACTTTATATATAAAATACTCTAATTATGCGGTAAGTTTATTATACTCTTAGATATCAAGAGTGAAGTGAAATGAATAAGCTGAATATATGAAAAGTAGAGACTCATTTAATAGTTTCTGCCTGTCTCATTAATTGACATCATGGCTGGTACAGTGATGGCGCCACCTGCTTGCTTTAATAGGATCATGCTGTAGTTTCGAGATAAATAAAACTTTAGGAGTATCACTTGCCACCCCCTAACCAGAATTCCAGAAATGTATAAATATATATATATATACATATACATACATACATGCATACACATATATAAGCTTACATATAAACTTATACATATATAAACATAAATATTACATATATGTTCATATATGTGTGAGTTTTATATTTTGTCACATACTGGTATATCTGGGAGTGAAGTTACCAGGTTCTATTAGGCATATTCATAATTTCTAGAAGTCCATGATTGAGTTTCAGCATGCATATATATTATCATTAAATTCTCGGTACCATATGACTCAAAGCCACCTACTCAGGTTCTGTAGACTATAAAGGCAAAAACCTTAAATTTCTCACTTTAAAAATAAGTGATCATCCATTAGGTTTATTGATAAGTTATGTATAAATTAAAAATAAATAAGCTACTTTTAAATTTTAATATGGAGCTTACATGTTCATTTACTTTATATAGATTGAGAAGAAACTCATAGATTGTTTTCATAATGCTTCCTGCTTTTCTTCTAAATATATTTTGTTTGCAACATACACTATGTTTTCTGAAGTCATGACTGTTATGTTTTCTATTTCAATTGCATTTTAAAAGTCTATTGATTTGCACATAAAATGAGAATAATGATCTAGGTTTCAATAATCATCTAAAACTTCGAAGAACATTTGTATTTTCTCACCAGTGGATGAAACTTTGACAATTAATTGATAAATACTTTATGGGGGTGACTTTGTCATTGTACCATTACATGTATAATTTTTTACTTTTTTTTTTCTGTAGAGCCAAAATTTGTAGGTTCATATATGATTCCTGATAATGAAGACCGAGAGGACAACAAAATGTACTTCTTCTTTACTGAGAAGGCGCTGGAGGCGGAGAACAACGCTCACACAATCTACACCCGAGTGGGGCGGCTGTGCGTGGTGAGGCTGGCGCGGCCCTGGCACTATGCCTTACTACCTCAGTTTACCTCACTCACCTCCCTCTGTACAGCGAGGCCTTTGTTATATTGCTTTACGTTGTGTTACCATTTCATTGGTTCTTTTGAGAGTCTCATACAGCGCGCTTTGCTCATATTTGTCTCCTGTCTCTCTACCCTTCCACAGTCCACAGCCCTTTCTTACCCATGCAGCTTTGTGTTCTCTGTAGTCTTCTACTAGAAATGCATGATGTCATGTAATATTCTGTAGACTTTCTTAGCTTGGTATATACTAAACCAAGGTTCCTGTTATATCCATAATAACTTTACTGCTAATGAAAGTTTCACTGTAAAACACACTTAACTTTGATAAGTTTCCTCACTTTCAAAACCATGCTAAATAGAAGTCTAAAATTAGCATTTAGTCCCAAATAAAAGCTTGTTCTATTTTTTAAAATGCTATATGTATTTATTAGTTTGCTTGTGTTCATATATGTCTCTGTGAATATTATTGCTTATGCATGTCATAGCATATGCATGGATGGTAAAGTTCAATTTTCACATGCCACTATTTGGGCACTGGGGATTGAATTCTGATCCTCTAGCTTTGTTGCAGATCTCTTAACTTTTGGAGCTATCATCTTGGCCCAATTCCACTCTATTTTTAAATTTGATTTAACCATTTTTGTTATTAGGATCACCATCTTTTGGAGCTATAGATGCCTGGGTATGAACCATTCAGTTGCTCAGTTTTGGAGTAAAATATAAAACAGAATCAAAACTTGAAGAAGTGCAGTTGCTTTGGCATTTAGGCAATTATTTAGTAAAAACTAACATACATTATATATAAATGCAAACATATGCAGCTGAGAACAATCTTGAACTCCTAAGTGTAGGAATTACAAAGAGTAGGTACCTCAACTTGCCTCATAAGCTTTCTTTCCCAAGGGAAGTAAAAGGAATGATCCGTCCAAATTTTTGAGACAGGGTTACTGCATCATAAAGCCGCCATTTCATCTAGAAAAGACAACCATATTAACATATATGATAATTAGACAATATACTGAAAGTAATTGAGTGAAAGTACTGCACCTAGAGGCTGCAGAAATAGCTTAGCAGTTAAGAGTACTCACTCGCTGCATTTGCAGAGGAGCTCAATTTACTCCCTAGCACCCAAGCCCAACAGTTCATGACCACATGTGTGACTCCAACCATGGGGATCTGATGACCTATCCTGGCTGGTGAACCCTCATGCACGGTGCTCAGACATGTACTCGGTGAAACTAAACTTAAAACAATCTTTGTTTTAAAAAGTATTGCATTGATAAGTCAATGCAAGAGAACCGAGAAAGCATTATTTGCTTTCTAAGAATGTTGCTCAATATTCCTACGTAAATAAAAAGAGCTACGGCATCTGCTCATTTCACCATATTAAACCTTGGTTGGTAAATGTCCTTGAAGTACTCATTTGCCCATTTTGTTTTCCACAGAATGACATGGGAGGGCAGAGAATACTGGTGAATAAGTGGAGCACGTTCCTTAAAGCCCGGCTGGTTTGCTCAGTACCAGGAATGAATGGAATTGACACATACTTTGACGAACTAGGTAACAATTACCGGAGGATCCACATTTCACTCTTCTGTGTGCTTGCTTCTCTATAACCATCACTCTCTTGGACATAGGTGAAAGATGTGTCTCCTATGGTATTTGAGCGCTATACCAAAGATTTGTATTTATTCATTTTGATCCAGTCGCCTGCTAAGGCGAAGGGTTACAGGACAAGGAGACTCATCCTCTTCTATAGAGGAGCACTATTAGGTCCTTCTCTCTCATTCAGCTTAAGTCACCCAGAGGAGAGCGACGACGACTCATTGTTCCATCCTGGTCACAGCTGTAGGATGGAAAATCAGCTCCTCAAAATCTACAGTTCTGAACTAATTTATTTAAATGCATTTTCTTTGCATGAGTTGAAGGTTAAAAATCCAAAATGATGGAATGGTTTTTCACTCTTTCAGAGGATGTGTTTTTACTGCCAACCAGAGATCCTAAGAATCCAGTGATATTTGGACTGTTTAATACTACCAGGTGAGAAATTTATAGTGAAACACTATAGAAGGAGATTTGTCATACTGCAGTTCCTTTCATGGAGTACATTACTCAGAAACACTGCTGACCCTGTTGTCATTCCCATCCTCCGCACGCTTTTAGTGACCAGCTTCTCTGGCTCTCCCCCCGACTGCAGCTTGTCTGTCAGCTTCAAAGCCACAATCTCAGTCTAGACCTTATTGATTTGTGTGAAGTATCCTAGCATCCTCATGCAACCACACTCCCAATCCCTTTAATTACTCTAGGAATGCAACCATTTGACACTTTTGATTGGTTAGGTTATGAGATATTACTTGTATGCTGTAGGTCTAGGGTAATTCTTTTACTTATTTCTCAGATGAAAATTTCCAATCCATTTAGGCTTTCAAAGTGCTCCAGTAACTGTTCAGCTCCAGTTTGGGAGTATTTTTTTTTTTTTAATCTATGATTTTTCCCACGACAAATAATTCCTTGGCAGGTCTCAGCATTTACATTGGCAATTCTTAGCATTGGGTGTTTTATTTACTGTTATTGTTGGAAATGACTCTCCCTTCCAACTTCAGTTTATATCAGTGCTCTGGTAGGTAAAAATAACTTTTATTCACCTGATGTAATTGTCTCTGAGGCTTACTGCTTCCATCTGCTAACCTAGCCCTAGTCCTAGAAGCTTCCAGCCTCCGTACAATCTTATCTAGGCCTAGAATGTTTTCAGCCTTACTGTTGAATAAGTTCACCCATTCCTGACCTGATC